>PVIW01010159.1:0-46165 GCA_004026585.1 Noctilio leporinus
TTGTTTGTTGATTTGCTGATGATTGCCATTCTGACAGGTGTGAGGTGGTATCTTAATGCAGTTTTAATTTGCATCTCTCTGATGACTAGTGATGTTGAGCATTCTTTCATATGCCTCTGGGCCCTTTGTATATCTTCCTCAGTGAGTTGTCTGTTCAGGTCCTTTCCCCATTTTTTAATTGGGCTGTCTGTCTCCCTGGGGTTGAGTCACATTAGTTCTTTATATATTTTGGAGATCAGACCCTTGTCTGAGGTATCATTGGCAATTATGTTTTCCCATACAGTTGGTTCCCTTTGAATTTTGCTGATATTTTCTTTAGCTGAACAGAAACTTTTCAATTTGATATAGTCCCATGTGTTGATTCGTTCTTTGATTTCCTTTGCCCTTGGTGAAGTATCAGTAAACATATTTTTGCATAGGATATCGAAAAGTTTACTGCCTATATTTTTCTCCAGGACCTTTATGGTGGCACTGCTTATATTTAAATCCTTTATCCATCTTGAGTTTATTCTGGTGTATGGTGTAAGTTGGTGGTCTAATTTTATCTTTTTACATGTTGCTGTCCAGTTCTCCCAACACCATTTGTTGAAGAGACTGTTTTACTGCATTTGATGTTCTTTCCCCCTTTGTCAAATATTAGTTGACCATAGTGTCCTGGGTTAATTTCTGGGCTCTCTGTTCTGTTCCATTGATCTATGTGTCTGTTCTTATGTCAGTACCAGGCTGTTTTGATGACAGTAGCCTTGTAGTATTGTTTGAAAGAATCACAATCTTCTTAATGTTAATGTCAGCAAATATTCTAATGCTTTCATTCTATTTTTAAGTGCTTTGGTAATAAGCCGAAAAAAAGGACAAAAAAAAAAAAAAAAAAAAGCCCTACTCAGGAATTACCTAAATGTAAAGCAAATAAATGTTCTTAGGCAATTCTTTCCTTTGTGTGTTGAATAAAAAATGATCCATATTTGCACATGGGAGTATATTCTGTTACTTTAAAACATGGTGGCTGCAAGCCTTGACACCAAATTAAAGTTGAATTGAGTAAAACTTTTGAGTAAGGAATGCTTGGGAGCTAAGGATATTTTTGTTTGTTAGTTTGTTTTTTGCCTTATTTTATTGTTGTTATTTTATAGTTGTCTCAATTTTCCCCCTGTTGCTCACCCCTTCCCCACTCACCACTCTGCCCCGACAGTCAATCTCCACCCTGTTATCTGTGTACATAGGTCATTTATACATGTTCTGTGGTATTTTAAGTAAGGAATTTCACCTGAGCCTCACATCAACCTCAGGTGCATATCATTAACTCCATCTCATTGTATAGATGCTGGCGAGGCAGGGGCAGGGGCATGTCTTAGTTATATTTGTATTTTTAATGTCTCCAGTATAGGACCACAGTATTGAGTATTCTGGAAGTGTTCTAGTTTGAATAAGAAAAGGACTTAGTTTCAGGGTGAAGCCTGTATCTCACTAGTGTATGATATAAGAAAAGTTAGTTAACCTGTCTGCCTATAAAACAGGATTAAAATTCTATATATCTTAGAAGGTAGTAGGAAAGTTAAATTACTCTCACTTCCATGCCTAATGAGTCCTCAGTAAAATTTAACTGTGGTTATGATTTTTATTAGATATATAATTACCAAGTAAATGAATGAAAGAATTAAAGATAAAACTACATATTCTAAGGTCACACAGTTGAAACAGGTGCCAAATTCATTCAATATTCTTTTATTGGCATGAGCTTATCTCCTTTTAGTCTTGGAAAAACACTTATGATCATACAACATAAATGAACAATGTACTCACACTTTACCATACTAGTATATGTTGCATATACGCTTTCGTTGAGAATAAAATGTTAAAAAATACTTTCCTATTTCCTGCTTTGTCACGTGGTCAGCAAAGCCATTTCTAAGCTGAGATGCTTTCTTCTTGCAAGGTTTCTAAAGAGTTAAAGCAATGCTGAAGTAGTATGTTTATAATTGACTAGAGAAAGGATCAGCAAGCTGTGGCTGGTGGGCCAAATCCTGCTTACTGCCTATTTTATTAAATAAAGTTTTATTGCAACTCCTTGCAATAAAAAATGCTACTTATATCCCCTTTAAAACCTTATTTAATATTATGATAACCCACTGATTACTTCTTCTGGTAGAATAATTGCTAGGGTAGAGTAATATCTTCCCTTCCCCAGACACACACACACTGTTTGCCCTGTGAATTTCCCACACCTCCCATCAATAAGTGGAGTCTTTTTTCTTGCCTTAAATCTGGCTTCTATGACTTTCTTTGCCCAAGAGGGCATGAAAACTTTACCTTGTGTAAGTTTTGGAGACAAAAACCTCCAAAAATTCTCAAAGCTTCTTCTCTAATTTATTAAGTAGTTCTGCAAAACTAATAGATTATATAATTAGCATTTCTGAAGATGGAGGTAGTCTGGAAGATGTAATTTGCTCACAATTATGTTGCACTGATTGAGACTTGTGATATCACCAATGTTCTGAAAGACCTAAGGTGACAGTCACAATCTCTGAGCAATGATTCAAATAAGGGTTGTAGGTGGTCTTCTAATATTCATTCACCCACTCAGAAAATATTTATTGAGAACCTGCTACATATTAAACATTCTGCTCAGCACTGAACAGAACTCAGAAAGTGCTAATACAGAAACAGAGATCAATAGCATTATGTTTTGATTGTATTAAGAATTTATTCTTGCTTATAAGTTGTATTTTTTTTTAAAGGCTTACTTGTTTTAGGCTTTGGAACCGTAATTATGTACTTAATTTTCTGGTGAGCCTAAGCATAATGTTAGATTTCAAGAAATAAATTGTGAAATGGGATATTCCAGTAAGTTTTTAAAAAGGAAATGTATACATAAAAATACAATCTAAATCATGAAAATTAATAAGAAAACATCATTTAGGCATCAATATAGTTTGATCAAAATATCAAGTCATAAGCAAGTTTTTAAAACTATTTTCTTCTCTAAAAGGAATGTCTTGTGCTCATTTCTGTTAGTGATGGGGAAACTGAATTGTATTAAGCTCTGTAAAATGAGGCCAGAATGAACTGAAATTGAGTAAAAATAATGAATGGCACATCTTAAATATTCTAACCATTTGTGTCCTGACCATGCCATAGTTTAACCTAAAGGGAGACACATGGAAGGGTTCATTATCTTGCAGCTGTTTGTGATTAGCCTGTAAAGGCTAACACAAAAATCAGCTGCAAAAAAACAGCTAGCAGTGGCCAGCAGTGGCCTGGAAGATGAACAAAGGAAAGGAGCAGCTAATGGGAAAAAGCATATTTGGCTGAGGCCTTTACAGAGGGTTTAGAGTCTTTCGTTACTCAAATGCAACCTGGGAGGAAAGTCTTGATGGCAGACAGCCTGGAGTTAAGGGGAGGCAGCTGGCTGTTCTGTGTGAGGGCATAAGATTCAAGAGGACTTATGAGTTGTTCTGTTGTACCATTAACCATGATAGTATGAGAAGAGACATTGGCATTTATTCAGTGCCTTCATTATGCCAAGCATAATAGGAGAAAGGTTCTTTTGCCTGTCACTGAACCTAACATGGAAAGCAGGACCAGTGTGCTAGCTCCTACCAGTCAAATGCAGCTTGACATGTAGGAGCAATATGAGCACCTTTGGTCTGTTTATACATTTGTTTGAGTTTTTCCTAAAATCTAGCTATTGGTTTATTATTATTATTTTTTATCTATGGTCTATATTGTTTCATATGGAAGATACATGTCCTCGGATAGTATTCCAAATTATCAATCACTTACAGCTACCATGAAGCTGTGAACATACAGGTGAGGTGTCACTGTTGCCAGGGATCAGCACATACAGAAGTTTAATCCTTTGAGGAAAAGGATAGCGAGTGCAATGGCAATTGTGGGAAAAAAAAAAAGCTACTGAACAAAAGGTATTTATTACAAAACATGATAAAATATTTTAAATTCTAGTATTACTAATTTTTAATGAATTTTTAAAAGTGAAGCCCATTAAAATGTTACTCATTGATATTTTTTTGTTCACTTTCATCAGAGTTCAATATTTGTTACAGGATAGTAAGAATTCTCTATGATTTACTCCTTTACAAGCTAATGTGTTATAAGTACTCAAACTGTTTGATATTGAGCAAAATAGAATTAAGTTATATCTCTGATAGTAAAATGTTGACCCTCTTATTGCATAATTAAATACAATCATATAGATAATGCATATTTCCCAAATGTTAGTATCATAAAATTATTTACAGGTTGTTTCAGTTTCCTTTGCTTTGCTTGGAGATAGATTATTTGAAGAACTCAATGTTACAATGTTTCTGCAGTGCAACCACTGCATGTATAGGAGCCTGTCTCAGAAACTTATCATCTACAGCAAAATGACAGAACACAGAGTTAGGGATGTGGGGAAATGCCATCTTACCAAGTATAATCTTCAGACAGTATGCAAACAGGCCATGAACAAAGCTAGCATCCTAAGAAAAGGATCAAATGAGGATAAATTGATATATTATTTGCATAGAGTACATGAGACGATTTCCCTCTTGTAGCCCTCCTGAAATGGAAAGTCAGGAGACCTGTTTTTCTTTCTCTGCTTGATCCTGTTGTAAAAATACTTTACATAGTATATATTTATGCACTGTTTATCAATTTTCATATTAAAGACAATTAAATTATATAAATATAAATCTGTTTCTGTGGATCCCCTATAGTCCACATGTAAGTATGAACTCATATACATTAAAAAACTAGATCCTGTTATTGGATATAAAGAAAATGTAATTTAAAATACAAATTCATTGGAAAAAAAAACTTATAAAAAGTATACAGTTTGCCTTGATAGTGAATTATAATCTATGAATAGATATTATGTTCTTCTCTTTGTTTGATTTACAAAGTGAAGAGCTCCTATAAAACTTAAGCGATAAGGATTGTCAGCCTTACAATCCATATGTTCCATGAATTAAAAAAATTCAATCATATAAGAAACCATTTTATTCTCTTCATAAAAAAATGTGAAAACAGCTAAGTTTCTTTTGTTTTGTTTTTTGCTGATTTTATTTTGTTCATTAGATTCCAGTTATAAGAGAGATTATATGGTATTTGTCTTTCACAGACGCTTATTTCACTTAGCATAATAGTCTCCAGTTCCCTCCATGCTGTTGCAAAGACTAGGAATTCCTTCTTTCTGCTGTGTAAAATAACATGTAATTTTACCACAGTTTTTAGTCCACTATCTACTGATGGGCATTTAGGATATTTCAAACATTTGGCTATTGTGTATAGTGCTGCTATGAACATAAGAGTGCATAAGTTCTTGTCAATTGGTGTTTGAGGATTCCCAGCAGTGGAATCACTGGGTCATAAGGCAGTTGATTCCATTTTTTAGTTTGGGGGAAATTCCATACTGTTTTCCACAATGGATGCATCAGTCTGCATTCCCACCAACAGTGTACTAAGGTTTCCTTTTCTCCACATCCTTTCCAGCACTTGTTGTTTGCTGGTTATTAATGATAACCACTCTGACAGGTGTGAGATCATAGCTCATTGTGATTTTAACTTGTTCTCTCTGATAGCTAGTGATGTTGAACATTTTTCATATGCTTATGAGCCATCTGCATGTTCTCCTTGGAGAAGTGTCTATTCAGGTTCTTTGCCAGTAATTGGATTCTCTTCCTGGTTGAGTTGTGTGAGTTCTTCATATATTTTGGAGATTAAAGACTTAACTGATATATCATGGGCCAATATATTCTCCCATTCAAATGGTTCCATTTTCATTTTTATGATGCTTTCGTTAGCAATGCAGAAGCCTTTTCATTTAATCTAGTCCCATTTGTTTAATTTTTTCTTTATTTCCCTTGCCCTGGGAGATATATCGGCAAAAATATTACTATTGGGATATCTGAAATATACTCCGTTTTCCACTAGGACTTTCATGGTATCAGGCTTTATATCTAAGTTTTTTATCTATTTTGTTTTTATTCTGGTATATGGTGTAAATTAGTGGTCTAATTTTATTTTTCACATGTACCAGTCCAATTCTCCCAAAATCAATGATTTAAAGGGCTATTTTTACTCCATTGTATGCTTTTTCTCCCTTTTTCAAATATTAATTGACCACAGAGATCTGGGTTAATTTATGGGCTCTCTATTCTGTTCCATTAATCTGTATCTGTTCTTTTTCTAGTACCAGACTATTTTGATTACAGTAGTCTCATAGTATAGCTTGATATCAGGTATTGTGATCCTTCTAACTTTGTTCTTCTTTCTCAAGATTGCTGTGGCTATTTGGGGTCTTTTTCTTTTATTTTTGAAATATTTTTTTCAGATCTGTAAAATTTAGCCTTGGTATTTTAATACAAATTGTGTTGAATCTATAAGTTGATTTGGGTAGTATGGAATTTTAATGATGTTAATTTGTCCAATCCATGAACATGATATACGCTTCCATTTATTTTTACCTTCCTTAATTTCTTTCTTCAGTGTTCTATAGTTTTCTGAGTATAAGCCTTTTACCTCAGTTAAATTTATTGCTAGGTGTTTTTTTGTTTTGTTTTTTGTTTTGTTTGTTTGTTTTTTCTGCTATAGTAAATGAGCTTTTCCTTAATTTCTCTTTTGATAGTTCATTGTTGATGTACAAAAATGCCATTAATTTCTGAATATTAATTGTATCCTGCTACTTTGCCAAATCAATTTATTAGGTAGAGTAGGTTTTTTATGGAGCCTATAGGGTCTTCTATGTACACTATCATGTCATCTGTAAATAATGACAGCTTTACTTCCCCCTTTATAAATTTGTTTGCTTTATATTTCTTTTTCTTATCTGATCACTGTGGCAAGGACCTTTAGCACTATTGTTAAATAAGAGTTGTGAAAGCAGGCACCCTTGTCTTTTTCCTGATCTTAAGGGAAACACTTTTAGTTTTTGCCTATTGAGTGTGATATTAGCTATAGATTTTTTGTATATGGCCTTTATTATGTTGAGATATACCCCCTCTATTCCCAGTTTGCTGAATGTTTTTTCATCAATGGGTGCTGGATTTTATCAAATGCTTTTTCTGAGTCTATTGATATGATCATGTGATTTATTTGTCTTTCATTTTGATGTGATGTATCACATTTATCAATTTACAAATATTGTATCATCCTTGAATCCCTGAAATAAATTCAACTTGATCATGATGTATTTTTTTCATGTATAATTGGATACAGTTTGCTAGCATTTTGTTGATAATTTTAGCATCTCTGTTCATTAGAAATACTGGCCTATAATTTTCTTTCTTTGTTGTATCATTACCTAGTCTTGGGATTAGAATAATACTAGCCCTATAAAAAGAGTCTGGGATCTTCTTTTTCCTAAATAAGTCCATTTAACATTTCATATAATAAGGGCTTGGTGATGATGAAGTCATTTAGCTTTCCCTTATCTAAGAAGTACTTATCTGCCCTTCCATTCTGAATGGTAGCTTTGCTGGAAAGAGTAGTCTTAGTTGTAGATCCTTGCTTTTCATCACTGAATACTTCTTGCCAGCCCCTTCTTGCTTACAGCTTCTTTTGAGAAATCAGCTGACAGTCTTATGAGAATGCCTTTATAGATAACCCTCTTCTTTTCAGTTGCTTCTTTCAAGATTCTCTTTTTATCTTTCACCTTTAGCACTTTAATTATGACATGTCTTGATGTGGTCCTCTTTGGGTCTAGCTTCTTTGGGACTCTCTGTGCTTCCTGGACTTGTATGTTTATGTCTTTCACTAAATTAGGGTTGTTATCTTTTGTTATTTTTTCAATTAAGTTTTCGATTTCTTGCTCTTTTCTTCTTCTGGCACCCCTGTGATTCAGATGTTCATACATTTAAAGTTTCCCAGAAGTTCCTATTAACATTAAAGTAACAACAAACTCACAATGATCAACAACTGAATCTAAAAAACAAAAAACAAACTAAGCAAGCAATAAGAAAGGGAAGAGAATCATAGATATGGGTATCATTTAGAGGGTTATCATTGGGGAGGAAAAGGGGGCAGAAAGGGGAAAATGGTGCAGGGTTCAAGAAGCATAATTGGTAGGAACAAAATAGGGGAATGTTAAGAATAGTATAGGAAAGAGAGAAACTTATATGTATGACCATGGATATGAACTAAGGGAGGGGAGATTGTTAGAGGGAAGGAGATTACCATGTGAAGGGGGGCAAAGGGAAAAATATTGGGATAACTGTAATGGCAAAATCAATAGAATATACTTTAAAACATTCAAAAGAGTTTAGGAGTCTTCCCTTTTCTTGAATTTTTTTTGGAATAGTTTGAGAAAGAGAAGTGTTAGTTCTTCTTTGACTCTGGTAAATTTGCCTCTGAAGCAATCTGGACCAGAGGTTTTGTGTGTCAGTAGTTTTTTGATTACTGCTTCAAATTTACTAGTTGTTATTTGTCTATCCAGGTTATCTGTTTCTTTTTTATTCTTTTTTAAAGTTTGTATATAGAATAGCCAAGATTTTTTTAATGACTTAAGTCCAATTTAGTCCCTTCTCCATTATCTTAAGATAACATTATTATGCTTGATCTGTCTTTTCATGCTTTAAACTAATCAGCATATTTATTAATATATTCATCTGTACATTTACATAAAATATATTGATGAATATGTATCTGCTTCATTTATAGCAGCTATATAATTTTTATTCTATAACTATCTTATATTTTATTTGTATATCTCCTAATCAAGGGACATTATTTTATTTTTATGTGTGATTACCAAGGTTAGAGTTTTAAATTTTCTTGCATGAGTCTCCTTGTGTACAGCATGAATGTTTCTCTATAATAAATATCTGGAAATAGAAGGGCTAGGAATGCATATTTTAATTTTTAAAGGATACTTTCAAGTTGCTCCTGTATAGTTCCACTAGCATATTGAATGTGTCTATTTTTCTTTTAGCATGTAAATATTTAATATTATTAAATTTTTAAAATTTAGCCAATCAAGTGGATATACAAAGGTATTTCTATACCTTTCTTAAAACTTGCTTGGGAAAAAAAAACTTGCTTGGTTTTTAGTCAAGTGAAGCACTTTTTTCATGTTTATTTACCAATCAAATTTTCTTCTTCTATAAATTTCTAATTCATGTACTTTGCCCATTTTACTCTTGAATTATTTGTTTTATTCATATACATGTTCTGGATACATAAGTTTTACCTATTATTGTTTAAGCTATAATATTTTAGGGTCAATAAAAGTTTAAAATGCTAGAAGCATTGAACTCAGAAATATACATAGGAAAGGATTCTAAGCGGAAGCAATGTTCATAATAAGGAATTTACTTTGGGTAAGAAAGAGTGAAAGAGAATGGGAAATATCATGGATGTGTAATTGAGCCCACATAAGCAATGAAATCAGGAATGACTCTGTCATAGCATGGATACCATAGGATAATATTATCAACTATATCATGATTGAGAAATTGACAGTACTGCTCTGCAAATTGAAAATTTTTATTATCTTTCTTCTAGTCCTGGGAAAGTATTACTGTAGTGGGGGAAAAAAATGTAACAAAGGATGGTATTAAGGAGGTGTTAGAATCAAATAAAAGTATGAATAGATTTAATGAGAAACTGATTTAATAACTATCTTCATTCCAAAATTTAAAGAAAAAGAACATGAGTACTAATGGATAAGCTTATCTTGGGCATTTGTGAAATATGGAGTTCTGAAAGCT
The DNA here is from genome assembly GCA_004026585.1 of Noctilio leporinus. Lineage (NCBI taxonomy): Eukaryota > Metazoa > Chordata > Mammalia > Chiroptera > Noctilionidae > Noctilio > Noctilio leporinus. The sequence goes on from PVIW01010159.1 coordinate 9,705, forward strand.
GACAGCAGACAGTAACAAAAAGCCTTTGAAACAAATCTAAGATCCTGAAAGACTGGTAATGGGACAATCCTTGCAATCAGTCTTAAAAGGCAGTTAAACTATATAATGGGATATAAAAATAGAACCATTTTTCTTCTTCATCCTAATATTCTTTCATTTTAAAGAAAACTAACTTTATATTTTACTAGAAATAATAGCACATAGAAAGAAATATATTTTGTGGCATTATTGAGCATCTCAAGTATCTAAAAGATACAAAGCTAAAAACCAAATGACTTCAGCATGGAAAATATCTCAAAATGTGTAATTTTACTTTTAAAACAAAAATGCAGTGGGGAAAATATCTTAATTTAAGTTAAGCCTAAAACAGAAACTACAGTTTTTCTCCCATATATTTTACTTAGAAATATCAAGAACTTGTAATTTCCTCACTTTTTAATTAATTTTAATGAGTTGTAATTTGAGGAAACTGGAATAGTCTTGTAAAATTCTTCAGAGCTGAGAAATAGTCGCATATATATGTAGACTTACTTTGTTGTTACTGCTATAAGTTGAATACCTAAAGATAGATTTATTGTACTGAATAATTTGTGTAAACTCAGTACTAACAATCAGCAAAATATGGAAAAGAGATCTTACTGAAAGCCAAGAAATGTTCTCATCACATAGGAGTGGAAAATAAGATGGGCAGAAAGAATAGGAGCCAGTGACTATCATGAAAAACAAAAATAATTTTATTTTAGGAATTGTGTGCTGAAGATCAATTTCAAAAGAAAAGTATCTGTTACAAATTCACAAATGCTTAGGGAATATAATTTTTATAAATTTGTAATCTTATATTGATAAATTTTTATAGCAGTGAAAATATTCACTTAGTATAAAAGTAAAATTATACTGTATTTCTTTATATTAGTAGAGTCCATATTTTAAAAGGCATCAAAATTCAGCCTTGTTTATTATATGCATGAAGAATTTCTTTTTCTATATAACAAATGGGTATTTTCTAACTAAATGAATGCTGGAGTGTGTATAAAATACACATGATTGCTTGATTTTAAATGTTTTATCTTATTACAGAGGTAAAACACGTGAATTCTAGGAATAATTGAAAATATGAAAATGTTTAACAAAAGCATCACTTTGAAAACATGATTTATATACAGGAAGGAGCCAAAGTAGGTTTACAGCTGTTCATATGGAAAATAATAAACCAATTTGTAAATAAGAACACAAGAATAAACTCTGTTTTGTGTACTCACAACTAACCATAAACCTACATTTGTCCCAACCTGAATTTTTCCAAAATAAAATGTAATCGGATATATTTTAGGGCAATATTTTGAACACCATTAAATCTCTTTGATTCACAGAATAAATATTTTCTGAGTACTTTATTTGCTTAAAGCAGAATGCTTTAGCTCCAGAAGTGTGACTCTTATCTTGACAGCCTGGTCTATATCATTGATTTAGATCAGCCCTAACACCATTATCGGTCTGACACAGTATGAAGCAAGAGTCAAACTAGAGGGGACCAAGAGTGATAGGCAGGAGAGTCTCCAAAAACTTAAAGATACTGATCATGAGGTTTACTGAATAGAGCAAGTAAGGACTGAAAAAGTTCAGTTGCCAATAGAGTTTTTGAAGGCTTCATTTATGTGTTTGCACCATTGGGGATTCCTTCCAGTTGCCTGCTAAGACACCTCTGACAGCAGTGTATTTCCCATTCATCTTCAACTTGTGGTGCACTTTTTCTCCAGGCACTTTCCTTCTAATTGCATCCAATTTATGGTTCCCAAATTATATAGATCACAGTAGCCTCTAGCAACACACTATTCACAATGAGGTATTCATTAGGTTCTTACTGAGTTGTATTTTCATTTACTTTGGTCCAGGTTTACTAGACAGAAGTTTCTGTTTTTATGGGTAATTTGGCAGTATTGATGAAGTTTTGTCCATGTGAAAACATTCTTTTCCAGTGTCATATTCATCCTACAAATGTATTATGTACAGTTGTACCAACAAAACTTTTAAAAACATAATCATTAATTTTGAATTTAGAGATCTCTTATTGGTGAGTTATTGAACACTTAAATGTTTTCTTGAAGAGCTCTCTAGTCTGGACTTCCTTATTGCATGTAATTCTTCTCTTACTAAGGATAAAAGATATATTAAATACACAGATTTTGCATTTAATTGTATTTTTTCAAAAGCCAAGTACTTTTATATTTTATTATATAATTTTTAAAGATTTTATTTATTACTTTTAAAGAGAAGGGAAGGGAGAGAGAGAGACATCAATGTATGGTTGCCTTTCACCTGCCTCCAGCAATGGACCTGGCTGGAACCTGGCTTGCAACCTGGTTATGTGCCCTGACTGGGGAAATAAATCAGCAACCTTTGGGCTTGCAGGCTGGCTCCTTATCCACTGTGCCACCAGCCAGGCAAGTACTTTTTTAAAAAAATGATGTCAAATAGATCTCCTTAGCTAAGAGTGATAGATGCTTCTTCATATAGTTAGATTGCTATAATTAGAAACATTATTTTCTGGTGACAATAAAAAATGCCAATGCACCAGCTTCAATGAATCCTAAGGAATCCTTACCTTTCTCAGGAAAAGAAAACAGAATAATTGTTTTCTATTGTTTTTTTTTTTTTTAAAGATTTTATTTCATTATTTTTAGAAGGAGGGAATGGGAGAGAGGCAGAGAGGGAGACAGACATCAATGTACGGTTGCATTTCACCTGCCTCTGGCCACAGACCTGACTGGAGACCTGGTTTGCAACCTGGTTATGTGCCCTGGCTGGGGAATCGAACCTGCGACCTTTGGGTTCGCAGGCCGGCATGTTTTCTATTGTTGATGTTGACATAATCTCATCTTGGTCTTCATGTATTAAATTGTCTGAGGATACAATCTTTTATGTTTTATGTTTATCATAGACTGACTGTGCATGCAAGGTACTTTTCTAGGATAGGAAGAGGAGAATCTATGGGTAGAGCAGAGGAAGGAGTTTACAAGCCAGTTTAGCAGATAGGTTTACAAATAATGTACTTCTTTGTGTAAAGCACAAAAAGTAACTTTCTCCCCCTCAACTGTTATGGATTCATCACAGAATAATTGACACTTTTAGTGTAAAGAAATAGGAATTTTTAGCTTTTTTAAAATGAGATAATTCATGCATATAAAGAGAATAAACATAAGCAATGTTTATTTGCATTGTGTAAATGTAACAATAAAACATCAACCAACTTAAAATATAAGTTTCCCAAAACCCTAAGGTTCCCTGGATGGTTCCTGGTCCCTCTAGATGAAGTCCCTTCAGGAAAGGGTGAAAGAAATGGAAGAAAGTGAATTCCATGTTTCAGAGATTATAGGACCACAGAAATTAAATTGTAGAAGTCTTTAAGTGATTCATTTGATCAATCTGGGGTGATACAGGAGGATGTAATAGACAAGCTGAGCCAGATCATGGCTGAGCAGTCAAACAGTAAATTAATCAGAGGCTAGTCTCTGGTTATCAGAGAACCAGACAATGCCATGTCTGGGTTTATCACAAACATTGATGCTCTCATAGAAGTCAGGTTTTCTGAACATTGGCCCTGGTGCAAATTTATCACATGTAGATTGGTGAGCAAGTTCTTAGTTAGGGTGAAACAGATCAAAATTCTTAACTTCATTTACTCTATTTAAATTGAGAATCATTTCTGGAGGGTAACTATTTCCTGATTAAAACTTCTTACCATAATCATCTCATAAAGTTTTCCTTAGCAAATCTGATAAAAATGTTCTATAATCAAACATTATTTATATCAATAGTTACCTTTTCTTAAAAGGTAATAAGACTTTTTAATAAAATAAAATATGTGGAAAATTTTAAAACCAGAACAATTTTTAAAATATTCAACTAAAAAGTTTTAGGAGATAAAGCCCTTTAAATTCTCCCAAATACATTTGAGATTATTTAATTTTTAGAAAGCCCTAAAGTGAGACTAAAAGGGGAAAATATACTAAATATTGTGCATTTCAATTACCTTTTTAAGAATAACTAAAACATTTAGTTTAATTATGCTAGGTGGTTATAACAATTTATTTTAAAAATGAAATGACATTAAACAATCCAAACTTACATCAAATTTTTAATGTTTACCTTCATAAAATAAGCTGCATCTATCAGTGAAGCAGTTTTTATCTATTTATTTATAATATATGTATTATTTTAATTTGTCTGTTCCATGGATATCTACAGAATAGCATAATTTTAAAATTAGTCAAGGCTATAGTGGTAACCTAGTCCCAAATTTTAAGATCTTTAGAAAGGGAACACATAAACTGAATGTTATTTTTTTTCTTGCAATACATGCAAAAAATTAAAACAAGAATTTTCCAGGGTACAGATATAAAAAGGCATATTCTTTACGAGAAAGCATAGTGCTGACAGATGACTAAAATTGCCTTCCAAGGAAAATTTAGTGTTTGAACTTTAGAAAATGGAAACTTTCTTTGCTGAACCTCACATATTTTCAATGCTTATTGAAAGTCAGGAAAGATAAATGTGGAAATAAGATGTTTTTGAAAGCATGGCATACATAGGTAACTCTGAGAAATCACCAAGATATATCTGTCCAATTAAATATGGTAGGCAGTACCAGAATTCTGGGTAGATGGAGAATTTATCTAGAATCCTTGGAAGTTGCTCCAATCAAAGTGTCTCTTCTCACCAGTTCACATGAAGTGCCTGGGTGCTTCCTTAAGAGCTCCCTAGGTGTCATGATTGGTGTGAGTTAGCGGGTTGAGCATTAAACTGCTGTTTCAAGTTCTGGTCAAGACACATGCCTGGGTTGTGGGCCAGGTACCTGGTTGGGGTGTGTGAAAGACTGATGGATATTATATCAATGTATTGGAAAGGAAAAGGATGAGACATGTAAGTTCTGCTGAGAGGAAAATGAGTCTAAACAAGTTTAATTCAGTAATTTATGTCAAAGCTATAGCTGTAATTAAGTTGGATGGTTTGGATCATCTCCCAGTTGGAACACACCTCATGATGTGGAAAGTAGGCAAGGAAGAAGGTAATAAGCCCTGATCCATCAATCAATTATTTTAGGTGCTGGATCTTAGAGTAGATCAGAAACTTACTAAAATAGAAGGAAAAACAGTATGGACAGCTTTAAACGGAGGGGTCAACTCTTGCCAACTCTTAATACCTGCCTTGGCAGTAATTGGTAATTTTTCCCCAGTTAGAAAAATCTCTCCATCTTTGTGGGAGATTTCTAAGTACGTGGTTTTTAGTTTTCTGTGTTTATTATATTCAAGAAACATTATCATTAGGTTAATTGATATTAGTGATTACTTGATATTAATCATTAACATTAATTAATCATTATTAGAAATCAACGTAAAATAGTGAATTCATTTTCTTAGTGACTTTTCTGAGAGATTATATGTTTACAGGGTGATATTAAAATTTATATCTTGCTGAAATTAAGGCTTATATCAGACCTTCTTTTCTAGTAGTTCTATCCATAATTGATTAATCAATATCCAAATAAAGATTTTTAAGGAAAGTAAAGTAGATTGAAATGGATGCCTTCCTAGTAAGATTTCTCAGCTCTTGTCAGTTTTCACTTTCTTTACTAAAGTTTTCAGAGTATCTAGATTTTCTGGATTAATTATTTGATATTGACAAAGTCAAGGCTTCATTGGCTTTTTTGCTGGTTTAAAAGTTGTTCTCATTTTTATCATTTTTTCTCAATACTTGCAATTTACTTACTAGTAATTTATTTGATGCTTATTTACATAGTGCCTTTGAACTCATGTGATTAGGACCTTACTTGCCTTTTCTTTCCCTTATGTACTTTAATTCATCATTCTCTACTAGCTCCCCCTAATGGTGCTACATCCAGTTTAACAAGTATCTTCTTCAGTGTATTAATTAATTCAGTCACTCCTTTGTTAATCCTCATGTTCCACTTTGGAAAAAATTATTATTTGTTAGAAATTTTGTGAACTTCAACCTCATTTTAGCCCTGGCCTTCTTGAATCACTACATACAATCTGCCAACCAAATGTATTTGTTTTGGGTTATATACCCAGCCTTTTGCCTTTTGTACATTTTTTAATGAAATAGGAGCTTCTCAGAGCCTGTAGGTAGTTGGCTTGGTTTCTTTGGGATTTTTAAAATCCTTTTTATTTGTTTTTGTATTGGTTAAGTGTAACTAGGGAAAGACCCTATCTTTCACCCTGTACCCTTTTCATTTGAAAAGTTTTTCTTTGTGCTTCAAAAGCTCTTCCTTAGATTTTCATAAGAGGCAGTTTCTAGGAAGTATTACTTTGCACCTACCTGTCACTCTCTTCTACTTGTCAGTGAGAAGTGTGAGTAATAGATGTACCCTTGGATACGTATGCAAGTATAGACATTCCAACAGATTCTACGGCCATCCAAATGACATTAAATGCAATGACCTATTAGCCTGCCTTTGTATGGGATCTTGCTGCTCTAGGTTTTAATGGAACATAAACAATGGACCCAAACCATATTAATAAATCTATGACTTATGAAATTCATTTCCCCCAGTATAATTTGTATCCAGTTAAAAGTTCTTCTGTGCATTTGTTCAAATAGAGATAATAGAGAACTGAGTAATACCTGGGCATATGTGGGTAATGGAGAAGAAAGACATTCTCTATTGTAGTTACCCTCTGAATATGGTTGTATTTTCCTAGAGGCTAGAGAGCTCACAGTAATTAACTCTGCAAGCTGTAAAGTAGACACCATTTGCCATGGAAAGCACACATTAGAAAGGTGCCACCTGTTCCTCTGTTAGTCTGGCCCCTGCCTCAAAATTTCATACACACTCCTGTTGATTCATGCAGTGAGAAGCTAATGACAATGAGGTTTTGTTTTGTTTTGTTTTTGCAAAATATCTTGTCACCTACTGCACTGGCTTGGGATGGCTTTGATACATTTAGACCTGGCTGCTATAGACTGGAAAAAAAAAAAAAAAAAAAGCAAAAAGGATAGCATCAGCTGTGAATTTGCTAGAATAATTCCAAGAGTCATGGTTCAAATGAAGGCACTGTCCTGTGGTATTTGAATGACAATGAGATTTTTATACATTCCATTCATGAATATCCTATTACCTGATTCAGTTTTGATTTTAATTCCTTTCCAGTGTATGTGTATGTGTTTCTTTACTATTTTTCTATAAATCCCCTTTTTGGCCAATTAATTATTTGAGAAAATATTTTTATTTGATCAACATTCAACAGTTATTTATTAAGGGCAATACAGTGAACAAAATAGGCAAAAAAATATTTGCCCTAATAGAGCTTACAAATTCTATAAGAGGAGACAAAACATCATAGAAATAGGTGAAATAAACATTTTGTTATGTGTTGAAAAGCATTAAGAAGAAAAGGAAAGTAGACAGTCAGGGAGGTGACATGAGCAGGTATTGTGAATTTTATTTTTATTCTTAAAATATAAACATATTTTTTAAAGATTTTATTGATGATTTTTAGAGAGGGGGCAAGGGAGAAAGGCAGAAAAGAAAAGAAACATCAATGTATAGTTGTCTTTCACCTGCTACGGACCTGGCTGGAGACCTGGCTTGCAACTTGGTTACGTGGCCTGGCTGGGACTTGAACCAGATTATATAAAGTTTTACAAGTCAATGTAATTACTTTGGCTTTTACTCTTAAGTGAAATGGGAAGCCACAGGATCATTTTGAACAGAAAAGCAACAAGAATGGTCAGAAAAAAACTGTGTTTGCTATGTTGAGAATAGACTGAAGGGAACCAATAGCAAAGGAGGGTGACCAGTTAAGAGACTGATCAAATAAACCACATGAGGGATGGCAGTGGCATGGAATAAGGTGATAGCAGTCATACTATGATTGTTGAGTTAATGGGATTAAGTGGTAGATTAAGTATGAAAAAAAAGTCACTCCAAATTTTGGCCTAAGTAATTAGAGTTTCTGTCAACTTCTAACAAAGCATGCTTGGGGGGAATATGAGGATCTCAGCTTTGTCATATGTTAATTTTAAGGAATCTGCTTAGTTGGAAAATTATAGCTGGTGGAATTTCTTCACTTACTTTTTTATTTTAAAACTGAAAACTTAATTTAAAATTGAAAAGTACATATGATTAAATTTATAAACTCACATTATTTTTACTCAAAAATGTGTCAGTGAGGCTTCTTTAATTTTGATAAAAAATTCAAAGGCAACCATGGCTGAGTAGAGAATAATTCCTATAAAATATAATGATCAGATTTGCAAAATTTTGGTAATGTGAATTTCACTTTAACCACACATTATTCTAGAGTCTAATTAAAAATCATCAAACATACTTTTTATAATTCTGTACTAATAGATAAAATGAATTATAGGTTGGTTGATGTGGTGAAGTAGCCAATGAGTATGTTTTGATTGAAAGTCAAAGAAATGTATCCCTGCGTTTCTGCAAGCAATGTAGTGTCAATTTCTATCCCACTGAGATGGCCATCATTATGATCACTTGTGACTTCAAATATTTGGAAATGGTTCACCAAAATACTTCCTGTTCCAGTACTAAAGATTGTTCATATTTCTTTGCCTAGAATAAGAAGGCTCAGACTGGTAGTCCTTTCAAGTATATGAATTTCTGTGGGTGTGTCTGATTAGAAATGTTGGTCTGTGTATGTGTATGTGTATATTATTCATAGGACTTCATTATGTCTTGACATTTCTCAGTAACAAATAACATTCATTTAGCAAGCTTTTAGAACATTAAAAAATGGTAAGTTAAAGTATAATATTATTCTTGAGAAATAACTTATCACCTTATATTGTTGAATCATACCATTAGTCATGAAACCCAAACTTTATATTTAAAAAGTACCAATCTTATATTTAAAGTATAGTCTTTGAACCTGTCAAAGAATCTTAAGCAAGTCTTTATATGACATTAAATTGTTAATTTTAACTTGTTATTTTAAATCTGTGGTTAGAATTCATTTTTTGGGCTAACATTATGTGAAGAATATGAATTCCTATGGTTCAGAATGCCAGTAAATTAGAGCAAGGTAATAGAGTGTTTTTTTGTGAGAAAAATAAAAGTTGTTTTGTGGAAAACTTTAAAAAAACTTTGCCTTGTTTTATTTCCTTGAACTATCAAATATGCTTCAGATATTTGTAAGAGATTCTAAAATGTCTATATGTTAATTTTTAGATAACAGCCATTCCCGAGAACATTGTCTGTGGAACATAAGCTACTTTGAATATTCTATGAAATAGTGAAATAAAGTACATTTATAAGAGACAACATTAAAAAAAAAAAAAAAAAGCAAGGCACAAATTTATTTCTTTCTGATGTGATGGTTCTAGGTAGGCAAGTAGGTGAGCTCTGCCCCATGTAGTCATCCTGAAGTAAAGACATGTATGACAGCCCAGTCATACTATCTGTGTATTTTCCAAGTTTGGCCATAACTTCTTTATTTCTATATGAAAGGGAAAAGAAAGATGAGGTCAGGGAAAGTTTTGGTTGCTTTTTTTAAAGATTTTATTTATTTATTTTTGGACAGAGGGGAAGAGAGAGAAATATTAATCCACTGCCTCTTACACGCCCCAAACCAGGGACCTGGCCAGCAATCTAGGCATATGCTCTTACCTGGGATTTGCAGATATCTCCTAATCCACTGAGCCACATCAGTTAGAGTTGGAAAATGTTTTCTTAGACAGGTTGGAAGTTGGTGGCATCAGGGAGAACTTTGTCATAGGGCCACACCTGCTTGCAGGAAATTTCAGGATGTAGTATATATTGCCCATGAAGAACAAAGAATAAGTCTGGAAAGATGGCTAGCAGTATCTGCCACAGGCTTACATAAGCAAAGGACAAAATGCCTAGTCAATCATACTCTAATAACTTGTCATTGTATTGAAGTCAAAATAAATCTATTTTATATATTTTCTATGTTATGTTCTAATTATCAAATAAGTGTACTAATATCATGGATTAGTCATTGAATTTCAGTTAGCACTACCAAATAACCAGAAGCCATCCTGGAAGCAAAAAGAGTTGTTTTTGAATTTTATGTTGTTTTGATTTACTTAATAGAGTCTCCCCAAGAGTGAAAGTAATAACATTTTGCTATGTTAAAAATTTCTAATCTAGAGTTCAAACTATCTCCATGTACTCTTGTTAGGCAATTAATCCAAGGAATATAAAGGGCATGGAGAAAAGGCAGTAAGTGTTTTTTTCCCTAGCCTTAACAGAAATACAAGAGAACCATTGATAATCCCTAATCATAGGAATTTTCATCCCCTTCCCTTTCATTGGGCCAGTCCATTTCATTTTAAAAGCAGAATTTTGTTTTTAAAAAGTATACCAGACAGGAATTTGTTCAAATTCCTCAAAACCAAGCCAAGAAAAGTTTCAGAAAGTTCAGACATGCATGGCAGAGTGGAAAGAACAAAGTTTGGCAGCAAGCACAGATGCATGGTGATACTGCTCCAGGCACTGGATTCTTAGTGACCTTGGGCAAGTTTCTTAGCCTAGTTGAGCCAGAGTATCTTCCTTTATAAAATGGAAGCAATAAGAATGAATTTGCCAGTGTGTTGATATAAAATTAAACCATATAAAGGGCCTAGCATTAATAGGACATTTCACTGCATTTATGTAATCTGAGAAGCTGAGAAAGTCCCTGAGAGCTCAAGGTTATTGTTTCTCTGCTTTTGTAGCCAGAAGTAGTCCATGGTTTTCTGGGACTCTGAGTGGGAGCTGTTAGAAGTAGTCCAGACTATTGTCTCTGTCAAGAACCTAACCATTCTAAAACATGGTTTTTTTCCCCATGAAATGAAGGGGAGCTAAGTACCCAGAGATATCTGTTAATAGTGGCAAGAAAATGGAGCTGAGACTCTGCTCTGGCTGAGAAGTTCATGGTAATTATGGCTCAAAGCAATCTGCTCATGTCTGCTGATTTCCACTCATGTTTACAGACCAACATGGGCTCCAAGCCTGCTCCATACTTGGCTTTTCCAGCTACTGAAGTTTATCTCTTCAAAAGCCCTCCTTTTGCCTCAGAAATGTTAGAGGAGAGCATGGATTCTCAAAGTCCAGGAATTGCACCTGAAAATAGCACTGGTCTTATAGAAACAGGGGATAAAGGCATGAGGGGAGAGACAGGAGCCAACCCACAGTGGTCCCCACCTCTGTAGGAACAGCCACCGCAGCCAGAAGTTCCCAGCCTCAGGCAGGGCTGTGGTAACAGCAGGAGGAGGAAGCTTCCCTGGGAAGCTGCTGGAGAAGTAGCTGCAGCAAGTTCACTTGGGTAGATCAAGACAGTAGCAGGACAGTACAGTGGGAAGAAGGACATTCAAATGATAGTATATTCAAAAGCCTCCTCTGCTACTTTCTAGCCATGAAGGAAGCATACAACTTACCTTGTCTCTGCCTCAGATTTTTCATCTATAAAATGGGCTTAATAATAGTACTGGGGCAGCTATGAGGAGTTAATGAGCTAAAGCCTCACTTACTGGCACCAGCTCATTTTGGGTCTCAACCACTGCAGTGAATAGAGTAATATTATAATAGGGGACACTGGCCTTCTGCTGCCCATAGATGTCATGTAGATGCTGGAACCACACAAGCAATGGCTCTGGTAACAAAGCCAGCCTGAGGACCAGCCTCAGGGAGTCGCCAGGGGAGTTGGAGCAGATCTGTAAGTGCCAGAACTACTTGCCTTGAGGATGTACCAATGTGAGGAGTAAAACAGATTTGCTGACCTTACTGAGGACCCAAATGGGGTCACATGAGGCAACAGAATGAAGGTCTGTCAGGGAAAAAGGAATAAGAGCTACAAAGCTAGAATGATGATATGGAGTGAGTGGTAGGGATGGGCAGAACCTGTGGTCAGAACACAGCTATGTCTGCCAGTGTGAAGGCCACAAAAAATCTTCAGACAGGCAAAGTGGCTCTGCTGTCTCAGCATCAGGAGCCCTAGCAGTGGGTATGCATCACCAGTGGGCCCCAGGTACTATCTCTTCATAGAAGTTAAGGTAAATAATCCATGTCTGGAGTCTCTCTAAGATGGCAAATGAGCAGTCTGGTCAGCTTTCAGTAATCACTGCTCTTAATATTGCACAACACAATCTGTTTCCGCTTTGACTATTTCCATTAGGCCCTCTCCTCTCTCTGACCTACTCCCTGCTTTGTTCATTTTCTCGATTAACTTACATGTATATATGTTCTGCCAGATAAGTATTTATTTATGTTCTGAACTAGGCAGTGAGTTCTAGGAATATGAAGGTGAACAAGACAAGGTCACTGTTCTTGTGGCACTTTCAGTCTGCATGGGGAGAGAAAAAAAATAAACCATGAACTTTTAAATTTTACAATGTTTAAAAACACTACATTCTTCAAATAAAATAGAGAAATAATGGTATGTCCTGGATTGCAGATGATTGGTCATCCCTTAAATTCAAAACTTTTGGGGAAAAAAGGAAAATATGTTGGATGTGAAATTGTCATGCAAATATTAAACTTTGAAGATCAGTCTTTTGACTGTTGTCTCCTTTAAAAGTAAGAACCAGTCAAGAATTCTAGGCCAAAATATGGAGGTTAAAAGGAAGGAAAACATAAATGGACCAAATGAAAGAGCTTTCTCACCAAAATAGCTATGTATGATGATAAAAGCCCTTGTTCCCCTTTAAGCTTAGGTGATTTTATTTAAAGATTTTATTTATTATTTGCAGAGAGAGGGGAAGGGATAGAGGCAGAGAGGAAGAAAGACATCAGTGCATGGTTGCCTTTTACCTGCCTCCAGCTATGGATCTGGCTAGAGACCTGGCTTGCAACTTCATTATGTGCCCTGGCTGGGGAATTGAACCAGTGACCTTTGGGTTTGCAGGCTGGTAACTTATCCACTGTGCCACCAGCCAGGTAAGCTTAGGTAAGTTTTGCTGAAAATGTGATACAAATCCATAAAAGCAATAGCACATTTATTTGAGTTTTTAAAAATTACAAAACACAACTACCATTATAGATACTTATTTCCAATCCATCAGTAAGCATTACTAATGATAAGGCAAAAAGTGAAGATGTTAATCAGATAAGAGATACTGGATAAAACATATAACTCTATTTCTCACCTACCGTGTCCTCTCAGTTGTAACCTGCTGGGTTGTTAAATAAATCTATTATGGAAGTTTATGAAAACCCTCTATCAATCAAATAATTCTGAATTAATAATTAACAATCTTTTCTCTAAAAATTAGGTGCTATAAATATTCCCCTATATCTTTAAACTGATATAGAGCTACCTTAAAAGTGATTTCTGGCCCGGGCTGGTGGCACAGTGGATAAGGTGGCAGTCTGCAAACCCAAAGGTCACTGGTTCAATTCCCCAGCCAGAGCACATAATGAGGTTGCAAGTCAGGTTTCCAGCCAGATCCATAGCTGGAGGCAGGTGAAAGGCAACCATATACTGATGTCTCTCTCCCTCTCTGCCTGTCTCCCTTCCCCTCTCTCTGAGGATAATAAATAAAATCTTTTTTAAAAATGTGAATTGTAAAACATAGGTGAACATACGCTATGCAAAAAAGTATGAATGTCTTACATTGATTGATGAATGAGAATAATGAGTGTGGTTATATACCCACTAAAAAATAAAGATTATTAAAGCTTTCAATAATTACTCTACATTTCAGACATATTTGTCTGTGTGTTGGGTAGTGTATTTCCTGGGATGATTTTTCTACAGTTCTGACCAGGGATAAAAAGTTAATATCACTCCATCAGTCATAGAGCACATGTCTGCTTGTTTTCTTAATGTCATGAGCATAGATCTTTTCTAGAAAGGGCTGATTGCTGACCAAATGAACTCTGGTCTGGTGTAGCAGTATGTCAGAGGCAGCTGCTAGACACATATTCTTTTTAGAAGGAATTTCTAGGGAAATCTAAATATACTAGGAGAGAAAGAAACTAGAACACTGATACTTACATAAAGTATGCATTAAATTCAGCCTAACCCCTAGCCAGAACATAAAACCTCACACTAAAGACCTATCTACCTCAGTTACCATTACCTAATAAACCATGTCCATATTTCAACAAAAATGCCTTATAAGGCATGGTAAAAGACAAATAGAAGCACAATCTAAAGAGACAAAGTAAGCATCAGAACCAAATTAATATATGACAAGAATTTCATAATTAGTAAATTTGAAATTATTTTGAAATTTAAAATACATTGCCTAATATACTAAGGACTCTAAAAGACAAAGTGACAACATGTAAGAACAGCTAGGTAATGTATGGAGAGAGAGAGAGAGAGAGAGAGAGAGAGAGAGAGAGAAGGAGGAGGGGGAGGAGGAAGAAGAAGAAGAAGGAGAAGGAGAAGGAGAAGGAGAAAAGGAGAAAAGGAGAAAAGGAGAAGAAGAAAATGGAGAAGTAGTTGAAGAAGAACAAGTTGTCCTAGAGATAAAAAGAAAGCACTATAACAGAAATGGAGAACGTTTTTAATGGGCTTGTTAGTGCACTATATACAATCAAGGCAAAAAACCACAAAAAACATTGAGATTAAAGTATGTCAATAAAAACTTTATAAACTGAAATACAAAGAGGAAAATGGGGAAAGAAAAAGAACAGAATGCTAAAGAATAAAGGTGCAGTAAGAAAAAGCAAAGGCAAAAAAAAAAAAAAAAAAAAAAAAAAAAAAAAAAAAAAAAAAAACAACAACATTGAGTTTAAAGATATGTCAATAAAAACTTTACAAACTGAAATACAAAGAGGAAAAGAATGCTAAAGAATGATGGGGCAGTTAAGAAAAGTCTAACATACATGTAATGAAGTTACCAAAAGGAGAAAAGAAAGAAAGAAAGAAAGAAAGAAAGAAAGAAAGAAAGAAAGAAAGAAAGAAAGAAAGAAAAGAAAGGAAGGAAGGAAGGAAGGAAGGATGGAAGGAAGGAAGAGAAAGAAGAAGAAAGAAAAAAAAAGTATTAGGAGCTTTAATAGTTGAGAATTTTCAAAACTTAACGACTGACACAAAATTACAGATCAAGGGTACTTGGAGTACAAGCAAAATAAAACCCAAAATATCTATACCAGTGCATATTATATTAAAACTGCAGAAAAACAAAAAGAAATTTTTGAAAGAAAGTGGGTAATGAGGTGGAGAAGAATCACCTTATATGTAGAGAAGCAAAGATAAAAATTATATTGGTGTTATCAGAAGTAATTCAATCAAGAAGAGGGTAAAGTAAAATAAAAATTTTGAAAGAAAATGTAAACCTAAAATTTTGTACCCAGAGAGATTATCTTTCAAAAATGAAAATATATAAAAGTTTTAGACAAATCTGAGAGAATTTGTTGCCAGTAGAACTTCTTTGAAAGAAGTAATAAAAACAAATACTTCAGTGAAGGAAAATGATGTATAGTAGAAACTCAGATCTACATAAAAAAAGTGTTGGAAAAGAGGTGAATGCAGATAAAATTAAATATTTTATCTTCTTCTTATTCACTATTCTCATAGATAAATGTTCAAAATAATAGCAGTATTGTGTTAGGTGGTTTTAGCTTATGAATAAATGAGATGAATAATAACAATAATGTTATAAGGGACTGGGGGAGGAAACAAGGTGTACTCTATTATAAAGTACCTAACTCTCTATTAGGTGGTACAGTGTTTTTGAAAGTTGACTTGGATTAGTTGTAAATCTATATTGTAAACTCTAAAGCAACTATTAATTTTTTTCTTTAAAGTTTAATTTTTCTTTTTTTGACTATATGTTCTTTTTATGTTTATTTGGAGTAGCATTGTTCAATAAAATTATATAGGTTTCAAGTGTATAATTCTATGATAAATCATCTGTAAGTATAATTAATATGCTAAGTGAGGAGTAAAATTGAAGTCACATAAAATGCTCAATTAAAACCAGGAAAAAACAAAAAGAAACAAAAAACTAGTGCAATAAAAAGAAAATAATTATAAATATAGCACATATTAACTCATATATAGTAATAATCATTTTAAGTATTAATGATATAAATATAACAATTAAAAGATAGAGACTGAGAGAGTGGATAAAACAGAAAAGGGGTATGGGGGTAGTGAAGGATTAAGTATATGTGACAGGAGAAGATTTAACTTTGGGTGGTAAACACACAATGCAATATACAGATGGTGTATCATAGAATTGTATACTTTAAACCTATATAAGTTTATTAACCAATGTCCACCAATAAATTAAAAATAAATACCCAAACACATATTGTCTACAAGAATCCACCTTAACTACAAAGACACAGAATGGTTAAAAGTAAACATATGCTATAATAATGCTAATGAAAAGAAAACTGGAGTACCTACATTAATTTTAGAAAAAGTTGACTTAAGAACAAGAAAATTTTAAGTTGACTTAAGAACAAGAAAATCTTAAGTTGACTTAAGAACAAGAAAGAGGAGCATTACACAATTGTATAGGGGTTAATTCTCTAAGACAACATACTAGACCTTAGCATATGTGCACCTAACAACAGAATATCAAATATATCAGTTCTTCCTCACTTAACATATAAATTCAACATAATCCCCAATCAAAATCCTAGCAAGTTTTTTGTGAATATCAGCAAACTGAATTTAAAATTTATATAGAAAGGCAAAAGTCCTAGAATAGTCAACATTATACTAATGGGGAAAAAAGTTGTAATATAACAACAATAAAATTAAATTTAAAAAAGGAAGAAAAAGTTGAAGGATCAACAGTATTTGTATTCAAGATACAAAACTGTAGTATCAAGACAGAGTGATATTGGTCAAAAATAGAGAATAAATATATGGAATAAACTGGACAACCCAAAGACAAAGACAGTCAACTGGTCTTTGACAAAGGAGCAAAGGCAATTTAATGAACCAAGGATGGTTTTTCAACAAAGGATGATGAAGTACTAAATATCCGCATGCAAAAAAGTAAATTTAGACACATCTAACATACCTTTCACAGAAATCAACTTAAAATAGATTATAAATTTAAATATAAAATGCAAAACTATAAAACTCTAGAAGATAACATAGAAGAAAATTCTAGGTGACCTTGAGCTTGGCAATGGTTTTTGTTTTGGCAACACGAAAAGCATGATACATGAAAAAAATTGATAGGTTGGACTTCATTGAAATTAATAACTTTTGTTGTACAAAAGGTAGTCTTAAAAGGGTACAAAGATAAGCTACAGACTGAACAAAATATTTGAACAACACATATATAGTAAAAGACATATTCAATATGTAAAGAACTCTTAAAACTCAACAGTAAGGAAATACACAACTCAATTAAAACATGAGAAAAATATCTGAATAGACATCTCACCAAAGATATGTCAATGGCAAATAAGCATATAAAAATATAAGCAACTAATTAGAAAATTGCAAAGTAAAACAAAAGTATAGCACTACATATCTATATCAGAATGGCCAAAATCCAAAACCGACAATACCAAATGCTGGTGAGAATGTGGAGCAGCAGGAACTTTCTTCATTCATTGCTAATGGGATTATAAAAATGGTGCAGGCACTATAGAAGATATTTGATTTTTAAAATAAAACTAAGTCTTACTATATGATATATTTTTCTTGTTTGTTGAGAAAATAACATTTATTTGGTACTTTAGTGTTTACCTACAAGTATCATCATTACCTTAGTCTATCCATGGGAAGATGGATGGTAAACTGAGCAGTAGGGACAGTTTATTAGGAAAGGTTCTGAAAGCTAATTGTGGATAAAAATAAGCTTTTTTAAAAAGTCAACTAACAAAAAATTAATTTCCAAGAAACTTTACTGATCTGAAA
Organism: Noctilio leporinus; assembly: GCA_004026585.1. Classification (NCBI taxonomy): domain Eukaryota; kingdom Metazoa; phylum Chordata; class Mammalia; order Chiroptera; family Noctilionidae; genus Noctilio; species Noctilio leporinus. The sequence continues at coordinate 27,524 of PVIW01010159.1, forward strand.
TCACATCTTCTCTAAGCAAAGGAGTTAGTTATCCGTCATGACCTCTTCTTTGCTACTCTTACTCCCAGCCTACATGGAAATTGCCCAGCCAAGGACAAGGGAGTGTTTTAATTGGCATGTGGGCTCAGCATCCTTGGAGCTGTTCTGCTTTAATACCTAAACTCTCCTGCCAATATCAGCATCCGGCCTTGTCAACAGTTTTTTTTCCATTTGTGAACACTGTAGTTAAAGTTTTCATTTCTCCTTTTCTAGAAGTATTTTGTATTTAGAACTTGGAAGTTTAGAAATTTTCTACATCTAAAAAAATATGTGTAAACTAAGAGTCTTCATTATAAAAAAGTTTAACATAAAAATATAAACATAAGCCCTAGCTGGTGGCACAGTGGATTAAGGTGCTGGCCTGCAAACCCAAAGGTCATTGGTTCTATTCCCAACCAGGGAACATAACCAGGTTGCAAGCCAGGTCTCCAGCCAGGTCTATAGCTGGAGGCAGGTGAAAGATAACCATACATTGATGTCTCTCTCCCTCTCTGCCCTTCTCCTTTCTCTTCTCTCTAAAAATAAAAATATATATATATATATATATATATATATATATATATATAAACACATATATGTGGTTTTTCTATGTAGCCTATGATTTTACTGCAAAGCTTTAGTGTTATGAACAGTAGGTTTAAGGTAACAAATAAAGTGATTTCATCAATAAGGCAAAGTTTGTCAGAAGAGTGCTTAACTTTAAAAAATGAAAAACCACTAAAATTCAGCTCAAAAATATGTTTTAAAAATGCATTTTAAAGCACTCAGAAGAAAAGAACTACTTTTTATTTGCTTATGTTTTGGAATAGCAAGTAAAAAATGTTTTGTTATTTCAAACACCACATAACAATTCTCAGGCTGAATATGTATGAACCATTAGTTGAGTATGTGAATGAATTATGTGCAGATTATAATCATTAGATTTCCTCACAGCTTATCAGGGGAAATATTTGAGTTAATTATCTTGAGAATATATTTTAGCAAAATTAAACATGACTTCAAGGCATAGAAAACATTGTTTAGAAAGCTTTTATTTCTTAGAAACTGACATTATTCTAGGTAATTTAAATCCAGCTGGTTTATTATTCAATGAAACTCTATAATTCAGGATGGGCATTTTTTGCTAATTCTGGTTATCTGATCTTATATGTAAATACATTCAGTCTTAGTGACAAACATTTATTATTCTGAATCCAGATGTCCACCTTAAGAATACATGTCACTCATAGGTGGATGTTTTTATTGTCTCATGACAAGCAGATACTTTACAATAACCACTGTTGGGTAAAATTTATCACCACAGATCCAACTATCAGGATTTGAAAGTACAGTTCATGTGAAGAGTTCATGGTGAGGTAATGTGGGGCAGTTTGGTATGAGAAAAACATTATAGAAAGTTGCAATGGATCTCACCATTGGCTCAAATATTTTAAATATTTCCCTATTTAAGTGAATGAATTCAACTCAGTTTAAAATAATTAACATAAATTATATACAAGTTTCTGAGCTAGGTACTGTAGGAGAAAGGCTATAGAATCAGAAAGACTACCAAGTTCAAGAAGTAATTCTTAGGCCCTGTGCTGGTAGCACCGGCCTGTGAACCCAAAAGTCGCAGGTTCGATTCCCCAGCCAGGGCACATAACCAGGTTGCAAACCAGGTCTCCAGTCAGGTCTGTGGCTGGAGGCAGGTGAAACGCAACCATACATTGATGTCTCTCTCCCTCTCTGCATCTCTCCCTTCCCCTCTTTCTAGAGATAGTGAAATAAAATCTTTAAAAAAAAAAAAAAAAAAGAAGTAGTTCTTAACCAGGGGCAATTTTGCCCACTGGGAATACTACGCAATGTCTATAAACATTTTTGGTTGCTACAACTGAGGGATGTTGGCATCTCATGAGTAGAGGTCCAGGATGCTGCAATGCATAGGAAAGACTCATGCAACAAGCATTATTCAGTCCCAAATGCCACTAGTGTCAAACTTAAGGAACTGTCAGTTAGAGTGTCAACTAAGTCAGTGGTGCCTCTTTAATGGGTAAATTTATTTCCATTGACATTTCAGAACTTAAATAAGTTGAATTCTATTTAAGTTCAGATTGACAGTACTACTTGCCTTTAAGTGGCTTTAACAAATATCCATCAGTGTATGAGTGGATAAAACTAAGGGACATCTACACAATGGAATACTACTTGACCATAAAAAGGATAAAAATTTTACCCTTTACAACAGTATGAATGGACCTGGAGAATATTATACTAAGTGAAATAAGCCAGTCAGAGAAAGACAGATACCATATGATTTCACTCATATGTGGAATCTTGTGAGCAAACTGAAATAAACAAAATAAGGAAAGACTAATACATAGAGAACAGGATGACAGCTAAAAGTTGGGGTAGGGGAGGTTAGGAGGTGGGGGGATTTAGAAAAAAAGAAAACGGGCTCATGGACATGGATAACAGTGTGATGATTGCAGGGGGCAGGGTATAAGAGGGCTAATTGGTAATGGAAAAAATACAATAAAGATAAAGAAAGAAGAAAGAAAAGAAGAAGGAAGGAGGGAAGGAAGGAAGAAGAAAGAAAGAAAGAAAAGAAAGAAAGAAAGAGAGAAAGAAAGAGAGAGAGAAAGAAGAAAGATGAAAGAAATATAAGAAAGAAAGAGAAATTAGAAGGGAAAAAAAAGGAAATTTATGTGAAAAAATTTCCTTTTAAACTATGCCAAGCTCTTTTTTCTAGTCATTCTGTGGTTTAACAAGAATATTGCTCTATGGAGCAGTTCTAGAGTTAAAAAATAAAATTTAGGTGAAACATACATATATGCAACCATAGCATACCAAATGTAAAACAAGGAAGCATACCTACCCCACCTTGAATAGGTTGTATTTCTAATAATTAAAATATGCAAAGATCAAGATTTTTATATGCACTCTTGATTGGCAATTTCTCAGGATTGATTATCTAGTTGTTGCAACTGTTTCTGAGAAAATAAGCATTTATTTGGAGCTTAGGTTGGGGATTATATTCTTCCAGTTAAATCTACTGGTTAAGCTCCTATTGGAAAAAATAATGAAGCAAAAATAGATCACAGACATTCATGTGTTGTGGTGGAGGAGCATGTTTATTTCTTTTCTTTCCAACTGGAGGGGATAAACAAACTGGAATGTTGTAGGGTGAAGTCAATCAGTTGATTTTTTAAAAGGATGAGATTGAATCAGAATCAGCTGAAGGAGCAGAAAGAACACTTAGAAAAGTTTGAGGGAAACTGATGTTCCTGAGTGACAAGAAAATTGTCATTGCACACTCCACAAATGAGATTCAATTCCCAAGTAGGAAATGAAGTCAATCAATTAATTTCAGAGGAAAGAAGGGGGTGGGGGCTGGGTGGAGGTGAGCAAAGGGGGAGAAAATGGAGGTATTTAATGTAATAGTACTAACAATAAAAATAAAAAATTTAAAACTGTGTTCTCATATAAAAATATTAAGAAATTGTGCCGGCCTGCGAACCCAAAGGTCGCAGGTTCGATTCCCCAGCCAGGGCACATAACCAGGTTGAAAACCAGGTCTCCAGTCAGGTCTGTGGCTGGAGGCAGGTGAAACGCAACCATACATTGATGTCTCTCTCCCTCTCTGCCTCTCTCTCTTCCCCTCTTTCTAAAAATAATGAAATAAAATCTTAAAAAATATATATTAAGAAGTTCATCATGCTGGAAAGGTTAAACCAGATGAAAAGACAAGTATTTGTAGCAGGTGACTTAGATGGAATGAAGGCAACTCACTCAAAGATTTTGGAAGGATTTCTTCCACACTCTGGTAGCTTGCTGTGCTTTGCAAAGTCAAGGGTAGATTCCATAGGGACTGAACAAGAGCCACCATCTAATGGGATGGGTTCTTACTTAACTTGAGATTGGATTGCCTCAGAAGGTGGTATGTTGTATGTACATCATCAGCAGTTAAAATTCTGGATCATTGCCCTGAAGATCCAAATATTGAGAGATAGGAAGGGATAGATAGTTCTGAAAGGAACACTTTAGGTCCTATTAGGAATTCTGGGTTTGGATAAAACTTATAACAATAAGTTCTGACTAGGGCCTAGTGTACTTGTTCATTCTTACTCAATATCTCAAGGCTAGATCACCAATTCTAACTTTTGAAGTTCTTTCATAATAGATGTGGCATGACAATCACTAAAATAGAACTGCAGATATTTTGTATTTGGGGAGGATTTTAATGATGGAACCTCAGGTTTAATACATTGTTATTAGTTATCACCACAATTTTATGGCTCTATCATTTAAGTTGAATGGCTTAATGCTGTTATGAAACCTACAGCTAGGAGAAACATAGGGGCATAATCCCAGGACACAGTTAATTTTTCTTTTCTTTTCTTTTTTTTTTTTTTTTTCATTTAAAAAGGTCAGAAGACAGCCAAGCAGTAAATAAATATAATCCTAAAGATAGACCAAAAAGAAAGAGATAAGGATATAATTTTGTTCATAACTATAAGAAAAAAGTCCTCTACTATGTCTCAATACATGTAGTCTATAGAAAGTTCCAATGTATTTATTTTTTAAATGTAGTCTCAAGAGTCTTCTTATCCAAATAATTCACACCATCAATGTAAAGTATCAGGAAGAACGAATGAAATTAGGAGAATCGATGAGCTAAGTATCATTTTGTATACAACTCAAATTTGTGCTTTGAGAGTTTAGGGGATGTCTAAGAAAATAGTGCTATTTCAGAAGCTTATATATCTATAATGGACAGGCTTCATTATTCTCTAGTGAGAAACTATATCCTATTCTTAGGCACTATTGTAGAACCATTACTCATCTAACAAAAGTGTCTTTTCAACTAGAAATTTCAGTGCCATAATTAAGATGAACCAAAATTGTTCTGTAGCATACATAGAAAAATATTTGTATGTATTAATGTAATATTTCCAGAAATTTTGAATGGATCAAACAATAAAAGGATACTTTCCTACTTGCATGCAGAATGTATTTTTAAAATTGTATTTGTGACCCTGGCTAGTATGGGTCAGTGGCTTGGTGCTAGCCTGCAAACCCAAAGTTCACTGGTTCAGTTCCCAGCCAGGGCACATAACCAGGTTGCAAGCCAGGTCTCCAGCCAGGTCCGTAGCTGGAGGTAGGTGAAAGGCAACTATATATTAATGTCTCTCTCTAAAAATAATAAATAAAATATTAATAAATAAATAAATGTATATGTGTGTATGTTTTTTAATTTAATTTTATTGTTATTGTATTGTACATTTATCCCATTTTCACCCTGCTGCTCTCTCCTGCCACATTCTCCCCATCTCCTCTCCCGCAGTCAATCCCTCATGTTGTCCATGTCTGTGGGTCATCCATGCTAGTTTCTTGGCTAAACTGTTCCCCTTCTTTGCCTCCTTCTCCTCCTCCCTCTCCCCTTTGTGCACTAAATGTCTGTTCCTTGTTTATGTGACTCTGGTTCTATTTTGTTTGTTTGTTTGTTTGTTTTGTTCATTAATCTCCTGTATATGTTTTACGTGAACTTTGAAAATCAGCAAAGTCAGATCTGGCTGGTGGCAGGCACAGTGGATAAGGTGCGGGCCTGCAAACCCAAAGATTGCTGGTTCAATTACTAGCCAGGGCAACATAACCAGGTTGCAAGCCAGGTCCGTGGCTGGAGGCAGGTGAAAGGCAACCATACATTGATGTTTCTCTTCCTCTCCACCTCTCTCCCTTTCCCTCCCTCTAAAAAGTAATAAATAAAATCTTTTAAAAAAAAGCTTTAAAAAATCAGCAAAGTCAGTTATAAAATAATATTGTTTATAAATGTGTAATTGAACAATATTCATGATGAGAAATAACTGATTAAGAGGGCAAATATTTGAGAAATATTTGTCTTAATAGTATGATATTGTTAATTTGTCAACAGTTTTGGGGTACTTCTCAATGTCAGCCTAGACATAAAAGATTCCATTTTAACTTAGAGTGCTCATTCCTAGTGAGGGAGGGAGACAGGTTAACAAGCTGGTGTGACATGATACATGTGGTCTCAAGGCTCTCTAAGAGGACTGAGAATAAGCACCTAGTGCGGATGTGGGCAGAGGAAGTGTGCTGGGCTGGACAGTGGCAGAGTAGCCAGTGAAGAGAGCCAGAGAAAAGTTGGGAGTGAGAGTTGAGTGAAGGAGGACAGCAAGAGAGAGCAGGTTGTACAAAATAAGTATGAGTAGCTACAGTTTCTTCCTCAGGTTGCCCATTCCTGAAGAATGTAGGACTCTCATAATTTTTTTTTTTTGTCAGTTTAAATATTGGTAAATAGAACGTCTTCTCAGAATTGATTTTCTTTTCATACACCTTGCAAGATCAGGAGTAGAAAAATGATGAGGAAAGACTGCCTTACTCAATTGCCTTTGCTGCAATTCAGTAAAATCTTCAATGTCTTTGATTCAGTGTAGTTCATATATATGGGAAAGACTTCCTTCAACAGTCAGCATTTTCCTGGGGAGGTTTTTGGTTACATTTTCATAAAAATCTCATCTCTTTGTATCAACGAACCCTGCTCTTTGAGCTGCATCATGCATTCTTACCTCTTTCTCTTTTTTTTTGTGAAATTTGGAAAAATGAAGTTACAACTCTAAGATTAGAATGCAATATTTTTACTTATTTGCAAATAGCATCTACCTTGTAAACATAAAAGAGAAGGATCTGGGTAAGTAGAGGAAGGATTATTTCACCCTTCCTCTTAAACTTAATCTTACATTGACAAGCTCCTTATTTTATCTGTGAATGCTTAATTAAGTAAAGCTACTTAACTTTATTGCTAATTCATAATGTATTTCTCTAGCCACATTTCTGTTTTAGTTCAAATAAGTAGGAGAAAATAAGGGGCATACATACTTGTTTTGTGTTAAAATTGCCCTTTGTATTCAGTCCAAAAGAGCAAAAATATTGTACATTTTTAGTACATACTAATCATTAATGGAAAGAATCACTTCTCTTTTCTGTTGACATTTTTTTTTTTTTTTTTTGTACATGTGGTCCTTCTTTGAATCTTCCTTCTAAAAGTCATCTTCTTGCACAATTCCTTAATATATTGTCTATTTATCCACCATAATCTCTGAGGAAAAAAAACCTGAACTTATTCAAGTTAAAGCTAATAAAAGAAAATATGCTTTTTTGATGTCCCAGTCTCAACCAGGAGAAAATATAGGCAATATAGTAAAGAAAAGGGTTTAAGACATGGACTTGTTGGGGAAGAGGACAGAAGGGAGCAAAAAGCAGATGGATGTAATACAACAACAATACAATAAAATTGAAAAAAATAAAAAGACATGGACTTGTTGATGTGGATTCAATATCTGGTTCTATCACTTTCTACTTTGAATAAATTCATTAACTAGTGATCATCACTTTCTTTTCTCTAAAATGTGATTGATAATAGCTACCCTTCTAACCCACCAACTTACCAATCTAATTAGACACAAATTTCTTTAGTATTTAAGTATGTAAAAGAGCCTTGAAACTTAACATGTTTTACAAATACTAGTTGTTATGGCAAAAACAATCAATACACAAAATATTCTTAAAGTAACATATATATATGAAATTATATTTTAAATAGTTACTTAGCATAGATTGGTGCATAATAGTCATTTACCAATTAGAATCACACTTTCATTCTCTATCTCAGTTTCTCTTTCAAGTCTGTTTATTTCCCATTTGTTCTCATTTACAACTAGACTTTTCTGCTGTTTTGAACACTTTGGTATTCACTGACACTCTGATTATTCTTCCTGCATATACAGGTTCAGAGAGACATTCAGTCCCCCGCCAACTCCAACAATCCCCTTCTTAGTTTGTACATTTAATCATATGCATATTCTAGTTTTTAATTTCTGTGTGGTTAGAGAATATATAAGTGGATATTGGCTTTATATCCTATATTAATTTAATTCATTTATAGTGAAACTTATTATACCAATTTTACCAGTTTTATCAATAACAATATATATCATTTTTCTTATAAACAACTTTAACCCACTATTATTTCTGTTTCCTCCCAAAATAATATTAAGTAATTATCTTCAATTTTATGATAGTACTAAAATTTATTAAGTACATACCATATGCCAACCCCTTAAAGAAATATAATCATTTAATCTTCACAACACTTGAAGTATGTGTTATTGTTTCCCCATTTTATAGATGAGAAAACTAAACCACAGAAAGGATGTCAGGAGATAGGATATCATCACAATTAAATATGTATAATTTTTTTTTCAGAAAGACTGGGTTAATTGTAATTTACCTGTTGTTATCTGTAAACCATTAGGCAAATTACTTACATTTTTATAGTTTAATTTTTCCCTCTGTAAAATGGGAAATTAATAACATACTTCATAATGTTGTGAGAATTAAACACTATCATTCTTCTGAATGGCATTTTAGGTTCTTTGAACCATTTGTTCAAAAACCTGCCTGCATGTTTGTTGTTCATTTTTTTCTTTGCATTAGTAGCATTTTCAATGAGACAATTGTCCCATAAAATACAAAGTACTATTTGATAATTTAGTACTCTTTATTTTGGTGTTTAGTAGACATCATGGAATCCAAAGACAGGCTCCAGCATTTACATTGTTGGAACCTAAGATACTTTAGTCTCCCAGTGACAAAATGATTTAAAATAAAACCCGGTTTCCAGATTTATTTCATTTTAGTTAAACTTACAGCATGTGTTCTTTGGTACACTGCAAGTGTTAAGCCCCAAGTGGAAAGTTTACACACTATGCATTCCTTTTTATTGTAGTGTTACTTGGTTTGTGTATTCATTTCTTTTTCCACATCATTATATTCACGTAACAGCTAAAGATATAACATAACATTATTTTACTTTTAAATCTATTAAAATTGTCCTAGCTTGAAGTGAGAAACAACTTTATTAAAATCCTAAGAATAAAGAACAATAAAATGTTGCATGTGATTTTAATCCTTTCAGAAGAGCTTTTGCCATTGAGAAAATGAGCATGGATTAATATTGTTTGTTTTTATGAATCATGAGTTTTGATATCAAAAGTCCACCATAATTCAATCTGTTCTCTCTCTTGGTAGGCACCAGCATCTTCACAGTCTACGAGGCTGCCTCCCAGGAAGGCTGGGTCTTCCTCATGTACAGAGCAATTGACAGCTTTCCCCGTTGGCGTTCCTACTTCTACTTTATCACTCTCATATTCTTCCTTGCATGGCTTGTTAAGGTACTATAAAAATTTGTCCTAATAAAACTTGTGTTTTCTAACAGTTTCTGCAGATCTTTTGTTTGTCTTCAATTGCCTCTCTCATTCCCAGTCTTTAGTAAATGTGGTTTGTAATTTTTTTCCAGAATGTGTTTATCGCTGTCATCATTGAAACATTTGCAGAAATCAGAGTACAATTTCAACAAATGTGGGGATCAAGAAGCAGTACTACTTCAACAGCCACCACCCAGGTACAGTACCAGAAGACGATATTACAACCCACTCGAACACAGACTTTTCCATATTCACCATCTGTGGGACTAATGGGAGCCCTTTTATAATGGCCTTCTATAATCAGAATCATTGAAGGAGTTATTCAAAGTAGAAGTGCTAGGGTTCAAACTTTAAACAGCCAAATCAGGCTTTCTAGGTGATTGGAGAAAGGGCATCTGTATTTTTATCAGCTACATGAATGGGTTTTATATAAAACTAGTAATATTACTGCACTTATTATGTGCCTTTGATTTGATTCTGCCATCAGAAGTCCTTAAAGGGCTTGCAAATAAATGTGGAAACTGTAGTTTCTCATTTTTATAAATATTTATTTATGTAATTAAAAACCAATACAACTGCACTCATGTACAGATTTACATTTTTGGAATTGAAAATACATTTTATTTGGAATGAACCAAGTATAGTATAGTAAATTACAAATAAAACCACTCAACACCAAATATATGCCTGTGATATTTTAAGAATCAATGCATATTTGGAAGGGTTCTTCTATGCTCCCAAGAAGTTAGAAGTGCCCTAGAATTTGACTAAAGCAACACAGCAGTTATTACATGAGAGTGATTCAGATTCAATGACTTTGTTTTTATTTTAGGTGATGTTTTGTGTACTTGTTTTTCTTTTATTTTGATATATAGAAAGAGAAAGGGTGTGTTTATATATTTTCTAGTATGGATTTTTATAAAAGAGAAAAAAATCATGACTTAGGAATGAAATATTTTTAATGCCAACTATTATTTTATGTTTGTAAATACTTATACAGGTTTACTGATATGAAGATTTTTGTGAAAGATCCAAAGCATAAATTTTATTTTAAAAATCCTGAAATTGTACTTGTAATCATTATATATGCATAAATGCTGTTAAACATCCTAATATTTGGAAAAGGTTGTATGCAACATACTTATGGTGCTGTGAAAGTTTTCATTGTCTAGCCAAATTTATTATAAATGAAATAGTATTATTATTAAATTTGACAAATAATTATTCAGACTTTCATGAAAGATTTTTTAAACTGTTATCTAGATTATTTCACAGAAGGCATGTAGGAAATTTTTCAGAGTTAACCACATCCAGTTCCTATTTCTTTCTCATCTATTTTAGTGTACTGTGAGAAATAATAAAGTTACAGGATCATTCTGACATATCTTTTAAGTAATGTGACAGCCTCCCAAGGTTCGTCTTCTGTTATGTCTATACACATAGGGAGAATTTAATGGAACATAGAATTATGAACTCAACACAAAATTTATATGTGTTTCTGAGAGATGACCTAAAATATCTTTAAAACCATATTATGCTTATTAACTAAATTTTATTTATAAAAACCACAATTGGAAAAATAGTATGTATCAGCAAAGCAAAATGTGAAGGTAACAAAGTTGTACAAGGTAGTTTTGAGGCAAAATTGTACATAATATAGAGGAACAAGTTGGTAATTCAGAGCTAATGTGTCTAGGTATTCAGAGAATTGTAAAAAACCTTCACTAAGAAAAACACTGTGGCTAAGGATCTGGTTGCTAAGCTACAGCTACAGCAGCTCTTGGTAAAACGCTGTTTAAACTGCCTGGAAACAGGGCCAGCTCCTCCCAGCCACTCAGCAAGTGGCCCAGATGCATTTGGGTGTGTGAGAGACATTTGCCATGATTCTCTTACATTTGTAAAACCTGACAAAACTGTGCACAAGAAACTCTTATTCAATGGTTTAAAATGCTGAATCCAAATTTCTAATTCTAATAAACATATAGACTTTAAGGAAATAAAACAAGATTGTTACATTATAAAGCACAGAGTTGTTCAGAAATTAAGTCAGTTTTCACCTTTTTCTAGTATATGGAACATTTTCTGTTCTTCTCTACAAGTTATCCTCAGAGAAGGGCTAAGAGGGTCTTGACCTTGATGGGCCTATGATATCTAAGTCTATGGATTTTCCAAGGGGGGGTTAATATGTGTGTAAAAATAAAATTATGTATATTAACAGGATAAGAGGGGACTTTCTGATATCCTAGTTATTTCAATAGGAATTGACTCAGATATGGACTCTTCTGAGGAAAAAGCAAATTGGCAAAAGCTTTTTTTTTTAAAGAAGGAGGCAACCTGCCTTTGAGTCATGACAAATTACAGAAAATGTAATGCCAGAGGTCTTATGGAGGTTGTAATACAAAATGTAACAGGAAAATTATGTAGAAATTTTCAGATTAGTAACTATCAATTTGCATGAACTCCAATTGGGATGGTGACTTTCATATCAGCATAATTATTAGGCAAGGGTCTCTATTGCTACATGTTCAGTTGGATGTTGGGTTAAAGTGCAAGAGATTCACACAGCCATGACATAGTAGCCTGTACTGTCACTCAACAACAGGACTACCCAAGCCATAAGTTTCTAAAGATGTTGCCCCAGAACAAAATGTAGGGATGCACACATGTGCAAGTAGAAATTATTCTGGACTTAATATCCCTCTAGTCCAGACTTTTATTCTCATTCCTCAGATATTTGCTGCTGCAGTCAAATGGTATTATGAGTGAGACTGATTCATAGTAAAGATGAGTTCATCTTACTTTGCCCGGAGTAGAATGAAAAGTACTGCTAAGCTTTCAAACCACACAAGGCTATGTTTTTATGTATAGTGATAAGAGATACAAGGTATTGATTGCTTTGACAACCAATACATACCTTTTATAAGTGAATCATAGTCCAACAGGGTCATATTATAGGATTTGAAAATAAATATTCTAATTGCCTAGACAGTAATAACAATTTTGGGGTCTGTCATTATCTCTGATTCTGCACTCTTGTTGGCTGTGTTATGTGAATTAATATTCCCTAATTAAGATAGAAGACTGCTAGGATAGAGTTGATACAGGATAAAAAGACATGTAGAAATTTCTTTTTCTTTTGTAGCTCCACAAAAGTTTTTAAAATATGAATATCTGCTATACCTAATCAACATCTGTATAAACATGGAGTGCTAGGTTAAAGCAGAAATGCACATATGAAAAGACATGTGATCAAAAACAGAAAGAATTTATTCTCCAAAAAAGACTACGTACAACATAATGTTCAGAGACAGTACTTTAGTAAAAATTTGTTTACTGTATCCTCAAGATCATTATTTTCCACATGAATATACATTGTTAAAATAAGTAAGAAACTAATTTAATAAAAGCAGTTTCTGGGAAAGACTATTCTAGTATGGCACAATGGTGAGTTTCTCCTAATAATAAAACATAATAATGGAATAAATACACTTATCATAGGAAGCCATATCTGAGAATTAAATTTAGTGAGGCTGAATCATTGAATATATCATTTAATAATGAAATCATGTCCAATATCATTATTTTGTGCAATAATGCTTATTATCTATTTTAAAAACTCATTTGACTTTGAAAAAATCCAAACATAATAAGCAATTAAAAATAAATTTCAGATTTCCTCTGCATTAATATGTGTGTATGCATGCATATGTGTATGTATGTGTGAGCTGCAAGGGACAGAAAGCCCCAAATAAGTGGCATATACAAAATAAAATTCCTTTCTCTTTTATGTAACATTGGAGGAGGTAGTTTGAAGTTGATATGATGGTCTGCATTGCCGCAGATCTTGACTTCTTGCCCTTTTGCTCTACCTTGTCTAGCCTCCACTCCCAAAGTTGCCTCTTGGGCTAAGTTGGCTGTTACAGTTCTAATCCTCACATCCATATTCTAAAAATCAAGAAGGAAAACAAACAGAAAAAGTGTTTCTTCTTACAAACTATAAGCTAGTATGTAATTTTAAAAAAAGAAAAGAATTAGTCCTTTACGTGTGCATGTGTGTGTGGCCTAGTGTTCCATGCAAAAACTTTACTTTGGAAGACAATAAAAAGAGATATGAAGGGACAACTGAAAATTCCTGCCTCTGCACCACTCCCCTAAAGACCTGAGTCCTTAAGTATTCCTAACTTCAGATATCCCTTCATCTATGTCAAATAGCTACTATTACATTAACCAAGCTAAATATTGTTTCATAATTCAGGCAACTCAAGAGATTCCTTCACTTCATACAAACATGTGACACTGAGAGAACACTTAATTTTGTACTTTTTTGTTTAATTTGATTTTTAAGTCTTTCATTTTTTTAAATTTAATTTTATTATTGTTGTATTACATTCATCCCATTTCCACTCCTTTTCTCTCCTTCCCTATCCTCCCATTTCCCCTACCAAAGTCAATAGTCAAGGAACTAGCATGGATGACCCATGGACATGGACAACAAGTGGGATTGAGAGAATACTTTTACAAAAATTAAGTAGATTCATTTGATTTTGATCTACTGGAAAAAATAATTTAACAGAAAATTGGTCTGGTACTGATCAACACAAGTATGTGCCCCAGGGATTCTTTGTGCCAAGACAAGAGAGCCTAGGATGCTTGTACAGAGAGTTGTTAGTCAGTGACTGACAGGACTGCTTTTGTCCTTTCCTTTTGTGTTTTGTCTTTTTCTCCTTAAGAGGAGACTCCTGAGAATTCTGACAAGAACCTTAACAGGTTTGCATTTCAACCAACATATGTATTTTCAGAATGAGCCTATTCATGAGGGATGTGCTTGATTCTACCACTGAGAGTACCCTTGATAATTCATTCTAAAGGAAATTAAAATCCTGTAAATGGACACGTGTAAAAGATAATTTGTAATTGGAATCTAATCAAAGAATCTGTGTAAATGTGCACCTCCATTTTGACTTTTAAAATTACATATATGGTTTATGAATTTTTGCACTGTCTGTAAACACCCTCACTTATTCTATAGAGGCAAAGTTTCTTTTGAATATGATTCACTACCTCTCTGACCAGAAGTTTGAAATTATGAGTATGAATCCTAAGTAATAGAATCTTTGTATCATTTCACATTTCCATCAACAATTCACCTTTTGAACACAGATGTGGACTAACATGTGGGCATAAATATAGCAAAGATGTTTACTTATGTGTATAAAACAGAAGCCTCAGTGGGAAGAGAGCATTGAATGCTTGTAGTATCTTTTCTTAAAAAATAAAAATCCTTAATTTCACATTATTCCACTGTTACCCTAACACACACACACATGCACATGCACACACACAAACACACATACCACTAAGGAATTGGAAAGAAATTATATTAGTGGGAAATGTCTTCCAGCTGAGTATAGTATTGACAGATGACTAATTTTTAAGATTGGAAAATATGCAGTAAGATAATAACCAAGACATTCAACAACCTGAATAGTTAATTAAATGGATGTCAAGTTTTAGTATCCTGTACTGTAGTATCCTATCCTGAATTTTATTACTTATGCACTTTAAGTTTCTATATACTTTTCCCATTTATTAATATAAAAATTTCTTCTGAATAGATTAAATTGGCCTAGGTAAAGTAATTTCACAAAGTCCATTAAGAGACACATCAGTCTCCTATCATTAAAATAACACTAGCCTCTATCCCTGTACCACATGTGCAATTCTTATGTTATTTATCCTGAGATTATTTTTCTATTGGTTCAGTTGGAAATGTCCACTAAATAAAGATTAAAATTCTCCATTTTTAGTAAAAACCACATCAGGCATAATGTGTAGTAATCAATAATATGTAGTAATTGATAATAAATCCAATGAGGATATAATGCATACTTTAAAGTCTTGAGGAGAAGAATATTTGGGCAGTTACATGCAGAACATATATATGTAAGGCAAAAAAGAGATGATATATATATAGCAAGTGCTCAATATATGCAAACTATTACCATTATTCTTGTTACTATTATTCATTTAAGTTTTCAATGTTAAAATGAATGTAACTGAAATGATTCAAGTTTTAAATATAAATGTATAAGAAAAAAATCATTGATAAAAAGCTAAAGACATAACATTCAGTACTCAATGTCCCTTATCAAATGCCTCTGACTCATCTCACTCTTTGCTTTGAAGATGTTTCATGAAGATGCTGCTGGAGGATGGCAGCTGGTAGCTGTGGATGTCAACAAGCCCCAAGGACGTGCCCCAGCCTGCCTCCAGGTACAGGATAATGCCATTTTAAAAACCCACTAAACGAAGGTCTTTGACTTTTACTTTATACAAGAACATCCATAGCTCTCTGAATTGTATATCTGCCTAAACTTGTGATCTTGGAGGTAGGTACAGTATTTTACGCCATCCTGTATCTCGAGGACCTACTATTATTTAGATACACAGTAGGGATTTGGTAGCTGTTGCACAGGTAATAGCATGCCAGAAGTATTGAATCAGTGAAAATTTTTGTCATATTAAATCCTATAAAAATAGTATTCTACAAAGGCCTCAGTTAAGTGGAGGCATGAAGTCAGGACCACAATTCACATAATTGAGTACCTCACTGAGTACCTAGAAAGACATGTCTTTAATAGGCAGTTTGTTATTTTGTATTTGCCATCTCTCTGAGCAACATAATATAGTAAAGTTGTTTCTATAACAAAGTGCAGCTGCAGCAAATACAAGGTAAGGAAATTGCAGGTGGGATCCTGGACCAGGGGATGGGCCATCAGATCTCTGACCTGTGGACTTTCTGGATTTATCACCTGCTCTGAGCTCCTCATAAAGCCAAAAAAACCCTCCTTCTTTTATTTGGTCAATCACACTGCCATCTTCTCTTGCTTTGTTTCCCTTCCTGCACTCAAATATCAGTAACTCTTATTCAAAACTATGTCACATGCCTGAGTGGCACTCCTAACACAGCATTTCACTACTTCCATTAACCTCTTTCTGTTTTTTTCCTTTAATGTGAAGAGACACAAATTTTTTTATGGGGAGGCAAAAAAATACAGAAATAATTTAAACACAAATTTCAAAAGACTCCAAGCTAATGCAATAGTTCCAGATGTCTTATGAGGTCATAGTTTTTTAATTACCAAATCATATTAGAATGAACTTCTAATGTGCAGGATCCTTGATTCATGTGTTCATAAGGATTTCCAAAGAAATGCTTTCAAAGTGCTGTTGTTTGCTCTTCTTCTTATTTTTTTTTAAATTTTATTGTTGTTGTATTACATCCATCCCCTTTCTGCTCCCCTCTGTCCCCCTCCCCACCCACCCATTCCGCCCCAAAGTCAATCCCACCTGTCGTCCAGGTCCATGGTTCCTTTATACTAGGTTCTTGTCTAAGCTGCTCCCCTTTCTTGCCTCTGCCTCCCGCCTTCCCCCAACCCCTTTCCCCCTGACCACTGAAGGCCTATTCACTGTATTCATATATTTGGTTCTGTTTTGCTTGTTGTTAGTTTTATTCATTATTGTTCTATAATGAGTGAGATCATATGATATTTGTCCTTCACTGACTGGCTTATTTCACTAGGCATAATACTCTCCAGTTCCATCCATGTTGTTGCAAAGGGTACAAGTTCCTTCTTTATTTCTGCTATATAGAATTCCATTGTGTAAATGTACCAAAGTTTTTTGATCCAATCATCCACTGATGGGCACTTAGGCTGTTTCCAGAACCTGGCTATTATAAATAGTGCCGCTATGAACATAGGTGTGCATAGGTTCTTATGAATTGGTGTTTCAGGATTCTTTGGGTATAGTCCAAGCAGCGGAATTGCTGGATCAAAAGGCAGTTCCATTTTTAGTTTTTTAAGGAAACCCCATACTGTTTTCCACAGTGGCTGCACCAGCCTACATTCCCACCAACAGTATATGAGGGTTCCCTTTGCCCCGCATCCTCCCAACACTTGTTGTTTGTTGATTTGCTGATGATTGCCATTCTGACAGGTGTGAGGTGGTATCTTAATGTAGTTTTAATTTGCATCTCTCTGATGACTAGCGATGTTGAGCATTCTTTCATATGCCTCTGGGCCCTTTGTATATTTTCCTAAGTGAGTTGTCTGGTCAGGTCTTTTGCCCAATTTTTAATTGAGCTGTGTGTCTTCCTGGTGTTGAGTTGCATTAGTTCTTTATATATTTTGGAGATCAAACCCTTGTCTGAGGTATCATTGGCAATTATGTTTTCCCATAGAGTTGGTTCCCTTTGAATTTTGCTGATATTTTCTTTAGCTGAACAGAAAGTTTTCAATTTGATATACTCCCATTTGTTGATTTGTTCTTTGATTTCCTTTGCCCTTGGTTAAGTATCAGTAAACATTTTTTTGCATAGGATATCCAAAAGTTTACTGCCTTTATTTTTCTCCAGGACCTTTATGGTGGCACTGCTTATGTTTAAATCCTTTATCCATCTTGAGTTTATTTTGGTGTATGGTGTAAGTTGGTGGTCTAGTTTTATCTTCTTGCATGTTGCTGTCCAGTTCTCCTAACACCATTTGTTGAAGAGACTGTTTTTACTCCATTGGATGTTCCTTCCCCCTTTGTCAAATACGAGTTGACCATAGAGTCCTGGGTTAATTTCTGGGCTCTCTATTCTGTTCCATTGATCTATATGTCTATTCTTATGCCAGTACCAGGCTGTTTTGATGACAGTAGCCTTGTAGTATTGTCTGAAGTCCGGTATTGTGATTCCTCCTACCTTGTTCTTCTTTCTCAAGATTGTGGTGGCTATTTGTGGGCGTTTTTGGCTCCATATAAATTTTAGAAGTATTTTTTCTATTTCTGTGAAGTCCGTCATTGGTATTTTAATTGGGATTGCATTGAATATGTAGATTGCTTTGGGTAGTATCGATATTTTAATGATTTTAATTCCTCCCATCCACGAACATGGTATATGCTTCCATTTATTTGTATCCTCCTTGATTTTTTCTTCATTGTTCTGTAGTTTTCTTAGTACAGGTCTTTTACCTCCTTAGTTAAGTTGATTCCTAGGTACTTTATTTTTCTTGTTGCTATGGTAAATGGGATTTGTTTTTTCACTTCTATTTCTGTTGTTTCATTATTGGTATACGAAACTGATTTTGATTTCTGGATATTGACTTTATACCCAGCTACTTTACTAAATTGGGTTATTAGGTCAAGTAAGTTTTTGGTGGAACAAATCGGGTTTTGTATGTACACTATCATATCATCTGCAAATAATGACAGTTTGACTTCCTCCTTTCCAATTTGGATCCCTTTGATTCCTTTTTCTTCTCTGATGGCTATAGCTAGAACTTCCAAGACAATGTTG
>PVIW01010160.1:0-46244 GCA_004026585.1 Noctilio leporinus
AAAAAATGGGCAAAGGACCTGAACAGACAACTCACTGAGGAAGATATACAAAGGGCCCAGAGGCATATGAAAGAATGCTCAACATCACTAGTCATCAGAGAGATGCAAATTAAAACCACAATAAGATACCACCTCACACCTGTCAGAATGGCAATCATCAGCAAATCAACAAACAAGTGTTGGCGAGGATGTGGGGCAACGGGAACCCTCATACACTGTTGGTGGGAATGTAGGCTGGTGCAGCCACTGTGGAAAACAGAATGGGGTTTCCTTAAAGAACTAAAAATGGAACTGCCTTTTGATCCAGCAATTCCACTACTTGGACTATACCCAAAATATCCTGAAACACCAATTCATAAGAACCTATGCACAACTATGTTCATAGCGGCACTATTTACAATAGCCAAGTGCTGGAAACAGCCAAAGTGCCCATCAGTGGATGATGGGATCAAAAAACTTTGGTACATTTACACAATGGAATTCTATATAGCAGAAAGAAAGAAGGAACTTGTCCCCTTTGCAACAACATGGATGGAACTGGAGAGTATTATGCTTAGTGAAATAAGCCAGTCAGTGAAGGACAAATATCATAGGATCTCACCCATTACGGGACAATAATGAGAAAAACTAACAACAAGCAAAACAGAACCAAGTGTATGAATACAAGGAATAGGCCTTCAGTGGTCAGGGGAAAAGAGGTTGGGGGGAGGGGAGAGTGGGGAGGCAGGGGCAAGAAAGGGGAGCAGCTTAGACAAGAACCTAGTATGAAGGAACCATGGACATGGACAACAGGTGGGATTGACTTTGCAGGGGAATGGGTGGGTGGGGAAGAGGACAGAGGGGAGCAAAAAGGGGATGGATGTAATACTACAACAATAAAATTTAAAAAATAAAAGAAAATATGATTGCAATTACGTTTAGAATATCCTAAAAGAAAATTCCTGGAACCACAATCTTGATAATTTGTGAAAAAGTAGACATTAAATTAGTAATTAAAAAAAATTATTTCCTTATGTTTAGAGAGAGGAGAAGGGAGGGAGAAAGAGAGGGATAGAAACATCAATGTTTGGTCACTTTTCACCTGCCTCCAACTATGGTCTTGCCTGGAGACTTGGTCTGCAACCTGGTTATGTGCCCTGACTAGGAATCGAACCAGGGTTTGCAGGCTGGCGCCATTCCACTGAGCTACCAGCCAGGGCATAAATTAGTGATGTTTTTATCCAGGAGAAAGAGAATGCTGTATTAAAAACTAGATTAAGAACTACTCCTGACTGCATAATTCTTCATACTCCCAGCATGAGTTTTTAACTCCTAAAAAACATCTTTTGGCATTGTAAAAATAAAAGTTTCAAACTAGCTTTTCATCACTTAAAATGTTATATATATTTGTTATATTATAAAAATATTAGAAAGAATGGACTTTCTTAGGCTGAATATGCTATTTATGTTAAAAAAAAAAACACACAAAAAACCATCTCATTAAATCTAATCAAGCCCACAGAACTAACTTTCAATGCATTTGAGACACAGAGAATGAAGGAAACAATCAGAATAATCTATAGGTGGGAACATTCTACTGGACAACTGATACAGAATTTTTTAAGTTTGAAATAACCTTTTGCAGAAATTTGAGTATGGCCTAAATAGTAGATGTTATGGAATTATGGCTAATTTTATTAGGTGTGATAATGATGTCATATAGTATCATGATAATGTAGACTTCCATGTCATTATATGATGCATGATTAAATATTATAGGTGAAAAGCCATGATGTCTCCAAATTAGTTTCAGATAGTTCAGCAAAAATCTACTCTGTACTTAGAGGAAGCACATATGGCAATAACACATTAATTGTTGCTGACTCTCCAGTAGAGGGTATATGGGTATTCACTGTACTATTCCTTCAACGTTTGTGTATGAAATTTTTCATTATGAAAAGTTGGGGAAAAGAACCTCGTGACCAAATCATATACAGAGGCATTATAAGAACTCTACAAAGATACTAGAACACCAGGCTAGTGTGGCTCAGTGGACTGGCACCGGCCTTTGAACCCTAGAGTCTCTGGTTCGATTCCCTAGTCAGGTCACATAAGCAGGTTGCAAGCCAAGGTCTCCAGCCAGGTCCTTAGCTGGAGGAAGGTGAAAGGCAACCATACAGTGGTGTCTTTCTCCCTTTCTTCCTCCCTCCCTGCCCTTCTCTCTAAAAATAATTAATAAAATCTTAAAAAAAGAAAAAGATACTAGAACAATTTGTTTTGGATGAGCAAAGTATTATACCATTGTTAGAATAAGAATACAAGGTAAAGAAAAAAACATGAATGTTTCCACTATCTACCTGTTTTGCTATAACTAGTCACATCTTTCCATTGAGAGAATGGTAAAGTATATTCATATATACATCATCAATCTTACCCAGAGCCCTTGAAGATGTATCACTCATTTTACTAACAGCCTCTGCAAATGGAACCACAAGGCTGTCCCAGTTGTTAGCATCCTGCATCATGGGACATTCCGGGAGAAGGAAGAAAATTCCTAAAGCTTCGTGGTGTGAAGGAGATGGAAGATTTTTGAACAGATTCTCCTTGAGACACATGGTTATCTGTAGTCAAAAAAGGATAGGGAGAGGAGACTCAAAACACAGCAGAAGCTGGGTGCAACTTACTATAAACAAAATTAAGTGTAGAACCTCATTGCACTGTGAAATTGAAATAATCACAGTCTAACACCTATGTTTACATCCCATCTCATCTAGTCTCCCAGTATCTGAGCCATATGTATGTGACAAGTATTGTCTCCATTCAATTATTGAGAATACATAAAGGAGATAAAGAAGTTACATAAATGAGTTATACTGGAGGAACAGTGAATTCAAAATTAATCAACAGCTCTCCCAATAATAAATACTACATTGCACCCTCTGGTTCCATAATCACACCTCATTTTTTTGAAGAGGAAGAATGTGTTAGAACCCCCAAAAGCAAAACAAATGTAAAACCTAAAAACAAACAAAAAGTAACAACTGCAACAATAAAACCAACATGGTTAACCATTTCCTTCCCATAGGTCACCATCACCAACTCCACCACAAACTCTAGTTCTAGCCCTTACAATCTCCTGGCTCCCCAATGCAGAATTCAGGTGTTCAAGAAAAATTCAAATGTAATTCTGAAATTGTATTTGTGATGTGTGCTCAGATAATAGACATAATTTATTAAAAAACCCAGTAAGGGTGGTGAAGGGGAGAGCAGAGGAGGAAAAATGAGATGAATGTAATATAAACAACAATAAAATAAATAAGCTAAGCTAGTTCTTATAGAATATTTACCTGTCAGATGCTAAATGATTTACATATATTAAATAGGCCAGTTAACCCGGTTTAATTGATGAGAAATCTGTATTTCAGCGAAATTAACTCACTCAAAGTGACACAGCTAAGTGGGACTATCCAGGACCTTTCTGACTCCAAAGCCCTAGTTCTTAATCATTCAATTATGAGACACTAGGCTAAATGCTATCTCTAAATGTATATATTTTTAAATGATCTTTTCCACATCAAAACATATTGGGCTCTTACTCTGTGGTTCAGTCTTTAGAGCTACACATTCCTGACACCTGTTTAACAACGTCTCCCTTGCATTGAGTGCTCTAAGTACAGCTGATCACCTACTACCCTAGTAATGACCGACCTCATTTATCTGGGATATTTAGTATATACCCACTATGAAAACATAGCCAGTCTTCCCATTTATTAATCAATGTGTCTGTATGCTGAACTAAGCCATAACCATAAGGACAGGGAGCATAACTCTTTCACTGTTCATCAATACTCATCACAATGCCCTTCATATAGCCAATATGCAAATGTTTGCTAAATGAACGAATGAATGCCAACCAAGTCTGTGAATTCCCATCACAGAAATCTCAAAATAGAACCATTACAGGCCTTCTGGCCCAATTATTCTGTTGAAATAATGGAAGATTGCTCTATGATTATGATGCTTATACTTTCCATTGTTTTGGAATAACCAAGGTATAATTAGCATTAGTGATGAACTGATCCAACCTCTTCCCTTCACAGATGCAGAAATGGCCTTCTATTTTCCTTTAAGTGCTGTAGAGTCCTGATAAAGGAACATAATTGGGGATCCATTTGACCTCAGATCCCTAATTGGGCCATGGTTCTGTCAGAGTTAACAGAACATCTTCCCTTGAGATATAGGAATGGGCATGAGAGACAACAGCAGCTAAGATACAGAATGTTAATTATCACAGACAAAGTAACAGAGCAGGGAGCTGAGATGGAGGGAGAGAGATAAGAGCAATAGAAACAGAAGGAAAGACAAGAGGAGTGGGAAGGGAGGGGAGACAGTGAAGTGGTAAGTAAGGGAGTAAGGGGAGAAGTGGGGGAAGGCAAGGAGAAAAGAAGTGAAGGAAAAAGAAAAAGGAGCCAGGGGCTGCAAGCCAGGTCTCCAGCCAAGTCCATGGCTGGAGGCAGGTGAAAGGCAATCATACATTGATGTCTCTCTGCCTCTCTGCCTCTCTCCCTTCCCCTCTCTCTAAAAATAATAAATAAAATATTTAAAATAAATAAATAATAAAAATTAAAATTAAAGAAAAGAAAAAAGAAAAAGGAGTCAGAGTGAGCCCCAGTACCACCCCTAGATCAACCAGTACAACAGAGCAGGCTGAATCAAGAATGGCTAAATTAGTAAAGGAAGTATGTTTGGAATCTGTGCAAGTGGGGAACCTAAAGACAGTAAAGCTACTGCTGAAAACAAAGCAGCTACAATCTCCAAAGGAACAAGAATATTCTAGAACCTACAGAAAAGGCGCAAAGGAACAAGAATATTCTAGAACCTACACAAATCAGAAAGGAAGAATCCAGGCAGTCCTTGGTAAAGGGGATGTTCAAATCAGAAAACGTGTGTTTAATTCTATACTTTCAAAAATAATTGCAAATAAAAGGCTCTTATTTTAGTTTGCCAAGCTCAACAAATCTTTTAATCATCTTCCCAAATCCCTGGAAACAACTCCCTCAAGGAGAATGCATGCTTATGTGTGTAACTAAACTAGTTAGACTAGTTTTAACCTCTATACTATACCAACTATTTCGCCCTATGTGAGCCAACACCTGAATGCTATCTGAGTTTAATATGGATACACAAAGGGTCTCAGAGAATATCGTAAAACAAAATACTTCTTCTAAAATTCTGAGTTCTTGTACAGATTGTTTTACTAGTGAGTTTCTTTTTTCAAACAATTTGAAAAATACCACCATGTTGGTAATACAGTCCTTCTGGGTTAGCTCCTTAAAGGTGCTTCTTGCTTTATTTAAGTCCAAATGAATAGACATCATTTCTGTAGCTATTCTGTGGAAGAAAGATAAAATTTAAAAATAAATGAATAAATTAATGAAAAAGAACAATTCAAAATTTAGTGTTTTTAGATCACCTATCCAGATAGTAAGTTTTTTTAAAAGCTTGTTTTTATTTCAGTAAAATTACACTTTTTCTCAATTTTATATTAACTATAATAATTTGGCCAAATACAAATACAATTAAAAATATAGCTGATGACATGATATTTCTAAAGTGCCAAAACTATCATGGGTACATTAATAATATATGCTACCCAACTTTAACTCAGATATTATCCTAAATGAGTAATCAATAAATATTTATTTTTCAGTAAAAAAAAAAAAAGCTACAGAAGTAAAAGGTCTTTCTTATTCCTGGAGTGGGGAGGGGGCATTTCTTCCAGTTACATGAATTGAATGTGGGGACTAAAAAAATAGATGTCTGAACAGTAAATTGTTAGTATCCCAATAAGAACTACTAATGGTGTGTATCTTAAGCCATAGTGAACTAAATACAGTCATTGACTAAAAATACACATTCTTTGTAAAGTAATATATATTTAGTGTGTAAAAGTGTCTTACAATTAAAAATTATACAAATATTTAGGAAAAGAACTATGAAGTTTTTCCTTCATACTATTAAAAATTCATCAGCCCTGGCTGGTAGCACAAGTGAGTAAGGCACCGGCCTGCGAACCCAAATGTCACTGGTTCAATTCCCCAGCCAGGGCACATAACCAGGTTGCAAGCCAGGTCTCCAGCCAGGTCTGCAGCTGGAGGCAGGTGAAAGGCAACCATACATTGATGTCTCTCTCCCTCTGCCTCTCTCCTTTCCTCTCTCTCTCTAGAAATAATAAATAAAGTTAAAAAAAGAAAAAAAAAACACAAAGATTCAAAGAAATTTTAACATCTTGCAACAGGAAATGTTTAAAGAAAGTATGGTATATACTTCCCATGGAATACTACAGAGCCATTAAAATGATGTTATGGGGGGAGGGGGGAGGCAGAGGCAAGAAAGGGGAGCAGCTTAGACAAGAACCTAGTATAAAGGAACCATGGACATGGACAACAGGTAGGATTGACTTTGGGGGGAATGGGCGGGTGGGGAGGGGGACAGAGGGGAGCAAAAAGGGGATGGATGTAATACAACAACAATCAAATCAAAAAAAAAAAAATGATGTTATAAGAGCCCCAACTGATGTGGCTCAGTGGGTTGAGCATTGGCCTAAAAAGGGCCACTGGTTTGATTCCTGGTCAGGGCACATGCCTGGGTTGCAGGCCAGCCCCTTGCTGGAGCATATGCAGGAGGCAACTAAACAGTGTTTCTCTCAGATCAATGTTTCTCTCTCTTTCTCCCTCACTCCTCCTCTCTCTGAAAGTAAATAAATAAAATCTTTTTTAAAAAAAAGATGTTATATGAAATATGAATATGGAAACAGAATTAAATTTTAAAATAGACAAATGTATTAAGTATAAAGCAATGCATAAAGCAACATATAGCCCTGGCTAGTGGCTCAGTGGATTGGTGCCGGCCTGTGAACCCAAGGGTTGCTGGTTTGATTCCTAGTGAGGGCACATAACCAGGTCCCCAGCCGGAGGCAGGTGAAGTGCAACTATAATTGATGTTTCTCTCTTTTATTCTTCCCTACCTGCCCTTGTCTCTAAAAATAATGTATAAAATCTTTAAAAAAAAGAAATGTATAGCTTTAAACACATTAAAAAAGGCAACATATAATCTAATTTTTTGTAAAAGAATACATTTACATAGAAAAAGTACATCACACAATTGCTACTAGTTCTTACTCTTAGGTGGTAGATTATGGATGATTTTCACTTTTATACCTGTACCTGTATTTTTGACATTTTCTACAGTGATCATATAACAATGATTTTTAAAGAGATAAACACATAGGTAATTATGGAACTGATATGTAATTGACATATATTAGTCTTACGTGAATGACATAATGAGTTGATACAAGTATATATTACAAAATGATCACTCCAACAAGTCTAGTTAACATTCATCACTAGTTATAATATCTTCTTACAATAACTTTTAAGATCTACTTTCTTAGGAGATTTCAAATATACAATACAGTATTATTAACTATAGTCACCCTGCTGTACATAGTATTTTTAACAGAACTTTATAAATTTATTACATATATTATATATGTATTACCTTTCCCTCACAAAACTTCCAGTCAGACAAGCAGGAGATGAAAATAACTCTCTGATTTCCCTACATTAAGGAATAAGGCAGTGGTTAAAACAAATCATGATTATATATCCTTATAGCATGAGACATAAATAAAACATCTTATAATTGTCCTCCCTCTGTCTACAATTTGTTTGTTATTGCTTTAGTTATTTAAAAGTTGATTCCACTTGTTAGATCTCACATTTTCAGTGACCAACATGGGAAATAAAAATGTAAGTATTAAAAAAAGACTGAGGGAAAGAAGGCTTGACCTAGTGGCAGTCTTTTCTTTGACAAATTAAAAAACTCTCATCTTACCCAACTATTTCCAGCCCTATTTATTTCTGTTCCACTGAAGTAGAAACCAAAACACTACCAGAAATTGGGAGAAGGGGGAGTATGTTCAGTTTCATCTTACCAATAATTGCATAAATAGTTCCTGATTGTTTATGTTCTGCAAATTATGTGACTTTTTGTACAACTACTTTTCTAGAATTAGAAAGCCATATCTAAAATATCTCTAAAAATAAGATTTTTGTAAAACTTAAGTATCATCTTCATAGATGGCAGGAGTTCAGCTATAAACAGGGGGTCCACAAACAAGTGGTGCTATGGTCAAATAGGATTGGAAAAACTGAACTGTATTTCCTTCTCAGGTAGTCAAAATATACGCAAACATATCGAAGGCCCAGAGAAGTTCTGCAGTAAAGGAAGCTGCCCTCTTGGAAATGACATGCTAGTTGTAATGGTTAATTTGATGTGTCAACTTGGCTAGGCAACAGTACCCAGATATTTGGTCAAACGCCAATCTAGTGGGTAGGAGCTGGGTGGAGGTAGGCCAAGTGGGGAAAAAATGGGGGACGTCTGTAATGAAAAAAAAAAAAAAAATCTAAATGTTGTTGTAATAATTTTTTTACTCAAAAGTCTACTGATTTAAATGTACCAGATTACATTTAAATCAGTAGACTTTTGAGTAAAGCAAATTATTCTCCATAATGTGGGTGGACCTTATTCAATCAATTGAAGGCCTTAAGAGAAAAAGGTAAAGGTCTTCTGAAGAGAGGAAATTCTCCTCCAGGCTGCCTTGGGACTCAAGCTGAAATATCAGCTCTTCCCTCGTCTCCCTGCTAGTCTGCCTTATGGATCTTGTACTTACCAGCCTTCTTAAACCTATGAGCCAATTCCTTAAAAAAATCAACCCATCAATCAATCTCTGCACACACACACACCACACACCTCTCTCTCCTCTCCCTTTTTATCGGTTATTTCTCTGGAGGTCTCTGGCTAATGGACCACTTAGTGGACCACAAAATCTTACATGTGTATACTGTGCAGGGCAAATAGAGGGGAAGTAGATACAGTTTTAGAGAATTGCATCATGAGACTGACACATGAGGTGTACCTTTTTGTATTTTGCCATTGCTTAGTCCCCACATCAGCCATCCACCTCTTTATAGTCCCTTCATTCAGTATAGGAATTTTCCTCCTGAGATTAACATAGGGATTCTGCAAACAAACAAGAAAAATAAAATATAATCATTCAGGAACAATTGAAACATGTATCCAACTTTTAGGTACATTCTAAGGATAGAGGGTAATATTGATTTTTAAATGTGGATAATATAGCTCTGGGAAATTCTAAGATAAAAACCTATCAACAAGTGATCAATCATTTGCCCAACTGCAAATTTCTTGCCAATATGGAGCCAAAGTGAATTTTTCTGAGTGCCCCAACACTCAAAACTTCATGCAGGTATGACTGGATTAAAATGAACATCATTGCACAGCTTTGAAAGGAAGGAAACATATTAATAAGGGCTGTGTGGAGGTGGGAGGAATGTGATTTGCCTAGGTTAAGTAGGCTGAGAACGTTCTTCAGCAGCCTATGAACCTCTCAGGTTTACAGTATTTTAGTACTGGCTGGCAGAGCTGGTTAGAATGTGAACATTGGCCAAATGCCATTGGTAGGGAGCCTCCCAAAAGGTAAGATGAGTCTAAGGAAATCTGTCTGATTCAACAGTTCCCAGGTTTAAATCTGGCTTTGGTGGGTCGTTATGTAGTTTAGACAATAAAGGATCAATAATGTCTTACCTATGCCCTAAATGTCAGCTTAGTTACCTGATCATTTTGGAATTCATCAAACTTGGATTCTGGAACTGTTTGTTTTACTTAAAATACCAAGTTACAGAACATCTAGAGGTCAATTTTTACCTCTTTTTTCATCCAGAGCAATATGCTCTGATTCCCTCCAGCAATTAGTATTAACTCCTTTTCTGAGGTATGGCTTTCTGAAAGGGACATACAGAGAAGAGTTGAGAATGTTATTTGACACAAACAAACATGCACACTTGATTTAATTTCAGATTATTTTAAACTTAGCCCTTTTAGCTTTCTGATAGGCAAAGACTCGGCACATTTCCCACCCACAATGCAGAAGTACATACCTATTTCAGAGTAAAGTCTAATTGACAAATAGGTGATTCACAAGGTTGGTATGTGACATCAGTTCAATACACATAATATAAATGCTTATTTTACATAGATATATAACGACACATACATATATGAAATATAATAAAAGAAATATTTGGTTAACTGTTCCTTGGTATAATTTGGCTCCTCTTACACTAAAAACTATATTCTACAACTCAAGATTTGACCAATGACAACTGGCTGTAAGGCAGGTAAAAAGTCTATTTGACTTTGAAGAACTCAAATAGATGAACTGCTTAAGGAAATAATCCTACTGTTCATTTTCCCAGGAGAATAGAGTGAATTCTGGTACTTTAGGTCAACACTAACCTTTTAGAAATAGTAACCAAAATGCTCTGAGGCACTTCTTTTTTTAAAGATTTTATTTATTTATGTTTAGAGAAAGGGGAAGGGAGGGAGAAAGCACGGAAGAGAAACATCAATGTGTGAGAAAACATTGATTGGTTGCATCTTGCACACACCCAGCCAGGGATAAGTTCCCCAACCCAGCACAAATCCTGACCAGCAATGGAACCAGCTACGGAACCGGGGACCCTGTGCTATGCGGGACAATGCCCAACCAACTGAGCCGTGCCAGCCAGGGCCTGAGGCACTCCTAGAGGAGAGGGTTTCAGAGTTCAGGCTCTGGGGTTACACAGGACACAGTTCAAATTCAGCCAAACCATTTACTGGCTAACCCTTTGCTCTCCAAGTTTCTGCACCCTCTGGTAAACTGGGACTGAGAGAACACATCTCCCTGAACTGTTAAGGATAGGTGAGATTACGTGTTTTAGTGTTCATTCAGCACAGTTACCTCACATATGTCAGCTGCTCTCTTTCTGAGGGTTTTATATAATTATGAGTCAATTTAACCAGGTAAGAAAATCATTATAAAATTAATAGGCTTTCCTGCAAACTGGAATCAGAGGCTACATATGCTTCTGAATCCATTGAGTCTGTTTTTATATTGTATCATTATAAATCCAAATTAATCTTAATCTGAAGGGGTAAGAGAAAATTAAAGGTTATTTTGACTTGATAAATTAGACTGGGTATTTTAAATTGTAAGTAAAAAATGAAACCGTTTACAGAAACTCCTTTCACAGTCATACATTTCTTTTCTGGCTACATTCGTTTCTCAACAAAGATATTTATATCAAATCCTGTGCTCCTATAGAATTTACCAAATCTGAGATCTTCATTTGATGGCGATTTCATGGGAAGTGGTATCAACTGATTGTGTGTTCCACCATTTCCCAGTTGTCCTTCTTTTCCAGAACCAAATGAAAAGACTTTCCCCAAATTAGAAACATAGGCAAGTGTGTGGCACCTATTAAATAAAAACACATAGAGTCAATTCTCAATTATCCACAATTAGAGTTCACAGTAATGCAGCAAACTGCCAACATTAGGTTACCCAGTGAATGAAACTAGTTAACCAACACCCAATGAAAGAAATTAGCCCCTGAAAACTAAGAAATGTATGGACAAGAGGACTTTGGAATCCCCGAGTCCACTCAAGACCATGATGCTGCACTCTGGCCAATGGTATCCCTTCATCAGGAACAAGCATCTCCCTTCACCTTCTGCTCCTTTTTTAAGCTGTGGTTTGAGAGTTACCATCTCTTGGAACCCACCTGAGTCCCTGTCCTAGAAAACGGAATTAGGTGAGCCTCTGAGTTCTTGCTCTATTTCCCAAAGACCTTTATCACAATGATTTTCTTACAACTTTGTTCAATGGTCTTTCCCATGGTAGATGTAGAATTTGGCCTTGCTTACAAAGAGGTTCAGCCCAAGCCCAGTGCCTGAGAGGTTACCTCTAAACCCTTAGAAGTTGCCAAGTGGTAAGTGTGTATTATTCCTGGCAAGCCCGAGACCACACTTAGTTTACCCTAAGTGGGTAATGGAGGGATCCTCTGGCTGCATGTAATGCAAACGTATAGGGAGGGGAAGGCTGAAATTTGAATCTCTCCTACATGTGGTGAAATCCATCGCCACTAAGCAATGAAACCCCAATAATGACTTTGGACGTGAGTGAGCTTCCCTAGTTGGCGATATTCTACACATTTTCATGCCTCGGGGAAAGAGGAGGTAATATTGTTAAGGAGAACAGATGCCTGAAGTCCCTCACTTGGACCTCTCCTAGCTGTCTATGCATCTCTTCCCTTGGTTATATTAATTTGGGTCTCTCTCATGTATTAAGTGTCACTGTGAGTGTAATAGCTTTTAGTGGGTTCTATGAGTCTGTCAGTAAGGGTACTGCCCTGATTTACAATAAGACATCTCCAATGCAATGACTTCCCTTTAACAAAGGAAGGTGTATTATGAAAAACCCAATGTGGTTCTAGTTTCTTTAGATAATGCAGACATTAGTGAATGCAACGAATATGCCATCCCAATCATTTATGCAATTTTACTCCAAGATCATGAGTCTACTTCTGCAGACTAAAAGTACATACACCAAGTTTTTAATAGCAAAGGGTCGGTAAACAAATAAGCCTAAAATTCAATACAGTCTGAATTTGGTTGTGTTTAGTGTGGAAAAAAACTGTCCAAAAGAAGCATAGGTTTATCTGGGTGAAAATATTTCTTAATTCCAAGAATCGACATCCCACTGGTGAGAAGTGGACTGAATGATGTTCAAGGAAGAAAATAAATAAACTAAGGAGTTTTCTACTTTTGTTTTACAAAAGCTGTGAAAGTCAAACTTCTCAATAATTCACTCAAACAATGACTCTGTCTTCGGCTTTAAGGTGATCATTCTGAACCCTGAGGAGTTGTGAGGAAGTGATGACTTCAGTTGAATAATCCTTTGTGATTCATGTTTGTTTATTTTGTATTGAATTTATCAGGGTGACATTGGTTGAAATGATATGGTTTTAAGTGCACAACTCTGTAACAAATCAACTGTATATTATATTGTGTGTTCACCACTACAAGTCAGGTCTCCTTCCGTAACCCTTTATCCCACCTTTGCTCTCTCCTTCCTGCCCTCATCCCTCTTTCCCTCTGATAAACACTAGGGTGTTGTCTGCCCATGAGGGTTTTTGTTGGTTTAGGTAATCCTTTCACCATTTTTAACTGGCCCCCTGCCGCCAGCCCCCAACCCCCAACTCCCCTCTAAGAGCTGTCAATCTGTTCTCTCTCTTTGAGTCTGTTTCTATTTTGTTAATTTGTTTTATTTTTAAAGACAAAATGCATTTGAACAGGTACGAAAGTATTTCACTGAAGGGGCATCTTTGGAAAAAGGACTGATGAACATGAACAACAGTGCAGCTGGTAATTCCTGGAAGGAGAGGGGTATTAAGGGGAATAAATAACAATGGAAAAAAATAATTAAAAAAAAAATTTAACTGAAAAAAGTATACTAAAATAAACATTATGATTATCTATCAATAATATAAACTAAGCATCTTCACCCATTTGAAAATATTTAATACTTTTATCTCAATCACGGAAACCAATGGAAATTTTATTAAATTTCCTATCTAGATTTATTATATTAATTTTATCAACTTTCATCAACTCTTTACTACTTACCTTCCACATGCTATCTGAGTCACTCTATTCCCAACAAGCTCAGTCACCAAACAGGGTTTTAGCTCATTCTGTGTTGAATTGTGACCGAGCTGCCCATATTTTCCAGCACCAAAAGTAAACAGGAATCCATCCTAAGGAAAAGGAACTTTGTATCAGAAGGTAGAGAAATATGGCACAGATGTAGTATTCATTGATGCAAAGGCATTGGTGAATAACTTAAAAGGACTCTCAAGCAAAACCCTCAGTTATCAGGAAGACAGACCTGCTTATGAGAAATGATGACCTTTTGTCCCTGGGAAACACTAACTGCCCCGCAAAAGTGTTCTTCCAAAATTATAATCAAGGAAACAAGTGGACACACACCTTTGTGAGCACGGCAGTGTGAGAGCCACCACAGGCAAGATATTCAACCTTCTGATTGTCCAGGGCTTCAATAAGGGAAGGAAAATCTTTGTCTATATAAGGAAAAAAATAGTTGAAGTGACCAAAAGGAAATGCTGAATTTCACAATGCAGTTCTGTGCTACAGGTAAAATACCTAGACTAGTTCCTCTCAACATAACAGCAACAATTCCCAAGAACTGTTGTGACAGGAAAGGCTCTATGTGGATGTGCTGAAGCTTAAAGGTGGGACTGGAGCAATGGTTAAAGAACCACATTTGAGGTACTCACCTGGAGTGAATCAAGCTACTTCCCAGAGCCCATTCTCCTCTTTTTAACCTAGACTAATTAGCTTTGATTGCAAAATACCTGATATTTTAAATTCCCATGGAAAATTATCCCTTTTAATGAACATTTTTTTGTTTTAAATTCTCTACTACGGTGTCCTCTCCTGGTCCTATGTCTTCTTTCTTTCATGCTTATTTTCTTGTCAAAACACGTAAGAGATACGGCAAAAATAGTTTAACTGCCCTTTACTCTTTTGCCTCCTTTGAATATTTTTCTAACATTGACTTATGCATTTTCCTGACTAATTAGCATGGGACCACATCAAGGAGAAATGAAAGAAATACAGTGTTTGACCAGTAACTCAGGAGATAACTATGTATTACCATAGTTGATAAATCAATAGTCTGGGACAGCTGAAAACTCTATCAAGGTGTTTCGGGTCATAAGAAGTTCTGCCAGCTACTATATGGAATTACTGTACATATTTCATTGTGCACATATGTGTGTGTGTGTGTACAGATGTAATTAATAGTTTATAGAATATGATTAGGATATGTGAGTTTCTAAGATAGAATGTTAGTATCCCTTTGTCATAATTATTTATTAATAGACACTTCAGTGCATATGTACCTAGGTCATTTTATCCAACTCATCATTTTACAGAAAATAAAAATAAGGCATACAGAAAAGCTGCGACTGAGTAAGCCCCTGTAGTTAACTGTGAAATGGGAATCACAATCCAGGTGTTCCAATCCCCAGTCTGATACTCTTTCCCTCTTTTCCACACAGCCTTGACTGGTCTCAAACAGAGCAAGGACTTCCACATTATGCATGACTTAAACTGATCCTGCCCTGAAGACAGAGATAACCAGAAAGAACACTGAAAATAAAAGAGGCTTTGAACCCTTTTTAAAAGGGAGGGCTGTGTTAAATTCATCGCTTATCTAGCAAATATATCTGTTGGTAACATGAATTTTAAAATGTTTCCATACTGTCAGTGTGGCCCAGGCCTAGTTGTCCACAATTATTTCTTCCCCACGAGTAAACATTTCCAGACATTGATAAAGCCATGCTGTGCGCTTTTCCCGCAGAAATCTGAGCCAAGGGGACTCCAGAGAGGCGCTCCACAATCTGCGGTGTGGGGGTTGAGGCAAGTACTTTTCCAAGTCCAAGCTGGCCGTGTAAGTTCTGTCCCCATGCAAAAAGCTCACCACCTTGATATAAACAAAAAAAGTGCTGTCTTATTAAGTTTAAAATGTAGCAGACATTATCCTAGGGCATTATATACACAATACACAATCTACATATACATTCAAACCTGACGGGACTTCTTAGATTGCATATTTCTGAATCAGAAAATAATAATTCTTTACCGCTACCTCAAAGGGTAGTATTATGGAATAAATGGTTGTCCCCCACCCCACCCCCATTCATACACTGTAATCCTAACCCTCAACATGATGATATTAGGAGGTGGGGCCTTTGGGAAGTGATTAGGGTTGGATGAAATCGTGAGGGTGGATCTCTCATAAATGGGATTAGTGCCCTCATAAAAGACACCAAGGAGAGCCCTCTTAACCTTTCCACTGGATAAGAAGATGGCCCCTCATCAGATACCAAATGTGCTGACACCTTGAACTGGACTTTAAGCCTCAAAAACTATGAAAAATTTCTGCTGTTTAAGCCACACAATTTATGGTATTTTTGCTACAGAAGTCCAAAGAGACAAAGATAAACAGAATGGTGCTATCTGAACATATAATTAAATTCAAGAAGTACTTGTTTTTAAAAACCCAGAGGATAAGTGCATGAAAAACAAAAACATTTTACACCTGGATAAAAACTTAAAATCACTCTTTTTCTCTCTTTGTATTCCCCCTTCTTAATGTGCCTAAAGATCCTAAATAAAGTTAAAAAATACATGTGAAATTGCAACACAGTATTTTAAAAGAACCAACATCTTCTTCCATTCATTAAAAATACATGAAGCATGTTTTTCAAGACAAGTTCTTAGCTGATATCCAATGGAGTTGACAATATCTAGTGAAGTCTGAAAAAAGTATATCAGAGAATTAATGCTTAATGGATATCTTTTTGCAAGATACTGTGGAAGACCTAGTAACAGAGCCTGTCCTTCAAACATAATTACCACAAGAGTGTGAACATCCAATCATCACATTTATGAACTACAAAAGGATCGTCATTGTTTCTTTTTTGAAAAAGAAAAACATGAAACTGTTGAACTAAATCTCTAGGCCCAAAATGAAGCCACTCCTGCCTGGGGTGCCACATCAACCACATTTTCGTGTTTCTATAAATGCTCCCTTGACCAGAAACAGCAGCATACCCAGGCAGTCCACCCCCAAGCATCAAGCCAACTCCAGACTCTATACTTATATTCTTAATCTTTCTAAGTAAGGTCAGGTATACAACCCGAGGCAATCATGCCTTATATTTGGATTTGGTCTTCTAATGCTTTATTAAAGTGTGTTCTTGCCCAAAGCCCTGGGAAGAATGATCCACTGTTTGTGAGGAACTATACTCCCCAATTTATGAGTCATTTTCCCCTTAAGTAAAGAATATCAAACTTATTACTAAATTGGTTTTGTTTTTATCATTTGACAGAATAAAATTTAGGAATAGTAGTTAAAGAAACCTGAAGATTTTATAGGTCCAAGAATTCTCTCATTTTACATCTCCTTCAGGAATAGTGTTCTGAACCATATTAAATTTAAAACCCTGTTTCTGTCCTGTTATAAAGTACAGGCAATATACTAGTTTTAAATATACACATAGTTACTTTCTCTGAAATACAATATTCCAGAAAAGTACCTTTTGAGAGTGCAAGAGAATGATAATCTCCACATGCGATCTGAATTATATTTTTTTCTTGTAAAATACATTGAAGCCTAATGAAAAAAAAATAAGTATTTTATGTCAGCCACCATATGAATGAAAGTCACAACATCAATGTTAGAATTATTCATTGTACTTTATTAGGATTGAAGGTCAAGAAAAAAATTTACAATTTACTGCTTCACATTCAGTACAACTAAATTATACAAATACTATGTTTTAATTAGTTTAAAAGGAAAATGATGTGCATTATCGTTATCATTATAATAAGACAATTCTAAGACTTCTGCAAACATAATTTTATGATGCAGGACTAATAATATAAGATAAAAATAAGTTCTAAATCATATAACCTAGAGAAAGTGTCACAAATCATTCCATGATAATGTGTTATTTTCCTAGGTTGAAAACTTTTACTCTATAAATCTAATTTCTAAGATTATTATGAATTAATGAATGTGAAAGTTCAATTTGGGGGTTAGGTACACTAACCAATCATTTCCTTTAAATGTCAAAGCAACATATGATGATAAGTGCCCTGAAGATATAAATTGGTTTGTAGTTTATTCATGGAATTCACTGGTCAGTTCAGAATTTATTGCTTACTTAAGATGGCATTATATAAAGAAGGGGGCAAGAATCATATAAAGTAGTATTTTACCACAGAAATTATGATTGTGTTTTAAGTAAAATTTAAATAATTTTTAAAATAGTTCCCTACCTTTCAAGTTCTATGTTATAGTTGTACTCATATGGTTTTCCATCAGAGGATAGAATCAGCATGTGCTCTGCTCCTTGGTCCACGGAATGTATCTTCATTTTTTTTCCTAACTTAATGTACTCTGCAGAGTAAATCCAACCAGGAACTATCATCACTCTGTTTATTACCCACTATCATTATTGATTTTATTACAATACACTTAAACACCTGAAAAAACCCTTCAACCAGACAGCTTTTGACTTAACATGAACTTGTCTTTAAAGAAAATTCAAGTATAGAAAGCAGACAAATTAGCAGTGACTATTGTCAGGACAACAGACTTTTCTCCCTAATTTTGGAAATCACTGATCCATACTTTATGTTATTAACTATATCTTTTAAAAAGCCCATTAGCCCTGGCTGGTGGCACAATAGATTAAGGCGCCAGCCTGCGAACCCAAAGGTCGATGGTTTTGATTGCCAGTCAGGACACATAACCAGGTTGCAAGCCAGGTGTCCAGCCAGGTCTGTAGCTGGAGGCAGGTGAAAGTCAACCATACATTAATGTCTCTCTTCCTCTCAGCCTGTCTCCCTTCCCCTCTCTCTAAAAATAATAAATAAAATCTTAAAAAAATAAAATAAAAAGCCAATTCAAATTTAACATTAGATTCCTGCTTAAGTTAAACAGAGAAACTAAATTTGAAATGACAGCAATAAAAAAGTTTATACAAAAATATACCAATTTTTGGATATTACTCATTGTAGGAACAAATATATTGTATTAGATGTACTTTTTCCAAAAACAAAACAAATAACAATAATAAATCCCTCCTGACTGCTTCATAGAGAAGCCAAGGCCCACATTCTTAACATTATATTTGAGGAACTATTTAAAGAAGATGCTGCTATTTCTTTTTTTTTTTTAATTGGTACTAGCGCATATTTAGCGCTTTCTAAAAGTTAAGAGATTTTAAATATATGCAGGCATTTGCATATGCCTAGTTACCATTAATCTTATCTCATTTCGTTTTTTTTAAAATTTATTGTTGTTGTATTACATCCATCCCCTTTTTGCTCCCCTCTGTCCCCCTCCCCACCCACCCATTCCCCCCAAAGTCAACCCCACCTGTTGTCCATGTCCATGGTTCCTTTATACTAGGTTCTTGTCTAAGCTGCTCCCCTATCTTGCCTCTGCCTCCACCCTTCATTTCGTTTTATCACAAAAATTAAAGTAGGATACAGTTGATTTGGAGCCCTGTTTCACTTTTTAGTTCCAATGAAATAGAAAACAGAATCTATTCATGTAACATGTCAAAGAACAAACCACTTCGCATTACAAATTCTACCAGAACCAAAGTAGTTTGGTAATAAAGAAGAAATGGTCTAATAGACCAAGGATTTTTAGAGACTCACCATTTCAAATCAGTTAAAAAAAAAAGGGTTACTTAAAACAAAAATATATTGGGACATCCAGATGTCCATTAGAGAAAAACAAATCTATTATTTTCCACCTCACTCCTTAAATTAAAATAACAGCCAAAGGTTATCAAAAATTTTAACTTTAAAAATAAAAAGTGTTTGTATAAAGATAAGTACATTTAAAAAATTGGGGTATGGCTAGCTTTCTGACAAAACACCAAATCCATAAGCCTCCTTCAAAGAGTAACACAGGCTCTAAAATAACACCAACTAAAAGTAAGTTGAGAAAAATAGTTACAGCGTGTATGATTGACAAAGGGCTATTTTTTTCCTAATATTCACATAACTCTTTCAAATCCGTAAGAAAAATTCAATTTTTAACAAACGAGGCAAATATACAAACAGGTAGTTTACCAAAAGGGATGGCAGATAGAGAAACAGAGAATAGATGCTCTGCTTTGCTCAGGTTAAAAGCAAAACGAACAACGCAACATCATTTCCTTCCCTCCGTAGAGGGGCAAAAAATGTAAGAGCAGGAGTGTGGCCACTTGTTTTCTTTCGCCCACCTGTAACATCGGAGGTGCAGTACCTGACCCGCACGACCCCCTCCTAGAAGCGCAAATCTAAGTACTCTTTCAAGTGCTTGCTAACATTAGATACTGCCTTCGAGAACAAGATAACTCTACTCCAAAGGCTCACAAAATCGAAGCAGCTACGTTCTAAAAAGCGGCAATTGAACAATGAACTTTGAATAGAAACCGATGACAAAGACAGACTGGCTCAAGTGAAGATGGGGCCGGTCACACTCTCCCTCCCCGCGGTTAATCCGCGGAGAGGACGGTTCAGCGGTCGCTACCACTGCCGCCAACTCGGCGCCCACGGGGCAAAAGATCTAGGGGCGCTCGGGAGTGCCTCAGCCTCGGAACTCAAGAAACCAACGCGGCCCGTCTGAGCGGCCGCAGGGGTCCACTTGGGAGCTTTCCCCCCCTGTTTAGAGAAGGCGCTCAATTCAACTGTAGCCATTCTGGAGAGAAGCGGCGGAGCAGTCGCTGCTCCCGGCCTCCTACCCTCACACCCCCTCCCGAGGTGGGGGGTCGAACTGGCGTTGCCGCCTCCACTCACTTGGCTTCTTGGTGCCCTCGCTCCCCTCCAGCAGCTGGTGCACCTGGACGCAAAGCCCGCCGCGCTCCACCACCGCCAGGTGACTGCGCGTACAGCACATTTGGCGCGTCTCCTCGGACCTCCGGGACAGCGCGCTGCCGAGGCCCCGGGTGCGGGGGAAAAGCCAGAGCTGCGTGCCTTTCGGCTCCGCTGAGAACCGGGACGTGGTCGGCGGCCGGGACACTGGGCGCCTGCCGCCCTGCGACCTCCTCGGTGGCCTCGGTTCCATCACCACCTTCCTGGGCTCCGCAGCCGCACCTCCGAAGTCCCGACCTTTAGGGAAGAGGGAACGTTCAGTAGGCAAAGAGGCTAAAGGAGAAGGCATCACAACGCCAAGCCGGAGAGCGGACGCTCCGCGGCGGTCCGGTCCGGTCCGGTCCGGCCCGGCGACGGGGATGGGGACCCAGAGCTGCTCTTCGACCGCGGCGGCTCCCAGCGAGCCGCTCTCCGACTGCCCGGGCTCAGACGCCAGACTCTCGACTTTTTGTTTGGGGGCGGAGCCGACGGTCTAGTGGGAAAAGAAACAGACTTTTTTTTTTTTTTTTTTTTTTTTTTTAAGGGGGCGGGTGGAAAACAGAAAATGAAAGAGAAACTTGGACGATTCTAGAATGGCCAGATTAAACAGGGCTGGGAAGGTGGTGAGGTTGGTGGGCGGGGCCGGGACGGGGTCCCCAGTCTCGGCGGGTAGAGACCACCTAAACTGGACCAAATGGCTTTCCAAGAAACACTGTAGTTCATTTAGGACTTGCAGAATTTCCCGAAACTACTGAGGTAAGGAAAACTAAACTTCGGCGTGGCCAAGTACGAGGGAGAAAGAGCTGTGCAGTCAGTCCCTCGGCCCACAGGGGGCGCCTCACAATATAGTTACTGCCTATTTCAGAATTTCTTGTAAGTGGAATAAAGCCTATGAAGGTGTTTGTGTATGCCTTTTTAAATTTTGCACAATGCTTTTGAGATTCATCTTGTTGAGTTTTGCTGGAAGATCTGTTATTGTTGAGTGGTAGTCCATTATATTGTGGTATATATTTGTAACAGGACTCCCGGCGCTGGCGGTGGCGATGGGGGAGGGTGGGGTGGGGTCCTCAATTTTGATGGGCTCCTTTTGCCCACTACCAGGAATGACTCTTAGTAACTTAGTTTGGTGAAAAGGAATGGTAGTTGTTCACTTGAAAGGTCTACACATTTATATTAAAGGTGCAATTATGTCGTTAAATCCCACTCCCTTTAAAAACATCCAAACTACACAGTTCTGCCCTATTAGGCTTGCTTTAAAATAGATAAGCACATGGTACCCTTTTTTCAGAAATACAACAGTTGACAGCTTAGCATTCCAGTTATGAATTCAAAGGTCCCCGAAGCTGCTGTACTTCATTTGGGGAGGCTCTTGCTCACACTCTGGGACCTTATACCACATGTAAGCCCCTGTTTCTGCACGAAAGCTCCATGCCTACCTTTCCCGTCTTCTCAAACCCGGTGAGTTCTTTCGGTTCCTCAGGCCACGTGTCGGTCTGGGGGTCACCCAGGAGAGCCAGAGACTTGAGCTGTCTGTAAGCTTGTTAGGCCAAGAGAGAGGGGGAGGAGGATGGGGAGAGGGAGGGAGGGAGAGAGAGAGAGAGCGCGCCGCAAGAGAGAGGAGGAGGAGGAGAGGAGAGAACAGAGGAGAGAGAGAGGGAGAGCTATTAATGGCAGCCACTCTATTTTAAACCATGGTGGTGACCTGTGATGCATTGGTAGAGTGACCAATCCTGGCCACCTGGGAAACCTCGCGCAGCCCTGTAAATGATTACATCACCATTCTGTGGTCAAAAAACCCTCCCATCTTCCTGGGGAAGAGATTTATCCAGTCATTTGCATAACTGAGTCACTGGCCATCAGCCATAGGCATGCAAAGTACCTCTCAGGAAAAATGGCTGCACTTCCGTGTCCCATCCCCCATCCCCAAGCCTCAGGCTATGGAGAGTTAGGAGGCGCCCTTCCACCCTGTAAAACAGTCACTAATTGAAAGGCATTTCAGCCCTTTACAGTTTTTGACTACAGTGAGTGAAGGTGCCCTGAGTGTGTGCGAACAAGTTGGTAAATGCCTTCACTGGGACAGAAGACTAAATGCCTAAAAATGGAATTGTGGTGGTGGGGCGGGGCAGTGTAAGAACATGAATATCATTATAAGAAACTGCCAAACTTTTCCAAACTACTATTTATTTTGTATTCTCTCCAGCAGTTGATAGGAGTTCCA
This sequence comes from Noctilio leporinus, assembly GCA_004026585.1. Taxonomy (NCBI): domain Eukaryota; kingdom Metazoa; phylum Chordata; class Mammalia; order Chiroptera; family Noctilionidae; genus Noctilio; species Noctilio leporinus. Next base: position 22,610 of record PVIW01010160.1, read on the forward strand.
GTCGCTTTGTATCTTTGTCAACACTTGGTATTGTCAGTCTTTTTCAATTTTAGCTTTTGTCTGTCGTGGTCTCTCACTGTACTTTTAATTTCCATTTCCCTGATGATTGATGATTTTGAGCACCTTTTCATGTGTCTATTAGTGCTAACCTCTTCACTGGTGAAGTGTCTTCACATCTTTTGCACATTTATTAATTCACTTGCTTATCTAAAAGCTCTTGATAAACCTTTATGTTCTGTATATCAAGTCTTTTATTACATGTTTTGGAGTGTTTTCTACCGTTCTATGGCTTGCCTTTTAATTTTATAAAAGTGTATTTTGAAGAGCTAAAGTTTTTAATTTGGATTTTTTTGTTTTCTTTAGCATAGTGTAACATAGTTTAACAGGAATCCCCAAATTCCTCATAGACCATGGTGTTGGGGATGGGGGAAGGAAATAATACTTTTTTTTTTTTTTAAGATTTTATTTATTATTTTTAGAGAGAGCGGAAGGGAGAGAGGTAAAGAGACATCAATGTATGGTTGCCTTTCACCTGCCTCCAGCTACGAATCTGGCTGGAGACCTGGCTTGCAACCTGGTTTGCAACCTGGTTATGCGCCCTGGCTGGGAATTGAACCAGTGATCTTTGGGTTCGCAGGCCTGCACCTTATCCACTGTGCTACCAGCTAGGGCAAATAATAGCTTTTAAGGTACTTTGCATATTTATGGCAGGCTGGCAGCTAGGGCCTGTAAAAGGTGCAAAATAAGATACTTTGCATATTTAATGACAAGGCAATAGAGGAGCCTTTTCTGAGAGGAAATGTGCAGTTCCCTGGGCAAAGGGTGGATGATACAGCTTACAATATTTTTCATAAAAATGAGGTGTGGTGCTCCATCTTACAAGCGGTCTAAAGTGACAGGGGTGGGGGGCAGTGGTGCAGGCGGTTTTTGTAAAGGTGTAGAAGAGCCCTTTGGGAATAGGCTACGAGGTCTGCTGTGAAAGAAAGTGCCTTGCGGTTTGGAATTAAGAGCTGGAGTAAGAAAAAGAACCACCAGGAAACATGTACGGGGAACCTGGCAGTACTGCTGATGAGGCTGGAATTGCTGGGACCTGCCTAAGTGTGGATAAGTGGGAGATGCCCGAAGTGCTGAACTGACAGTGGGAATGCTAAGGCGTGGACTTGAGCTTTTCTGGAGGATGGTATTTCTGATTGGCGTATTCTGAAACTGGCAAGATTTGGCAGGAGGAGGCAGTACTGTCTTTTTTGGGTATGTTAAAGAGAGTGGGACTTAACAGCAGAAACCCACTATTATTCTGAATCTGTAAAGCTTTTAAATAAACTCCCTTTCCTTTTCCACCAAACTTTTGTATAGGGAGTTACACTTCTTGCCTGTGGGCAATTGACCCCTCAGCTGTTCAGAACAACATAGGCTGGGATAATAGTTCATGCTTTTATTTATTTTTTATGTTTTGGCTTAATTAAGGAATCTTTCGTTAACCAAGGTTACAAGAATTTAAAAAAAATATTATCTTATCGTTTTATAGTTTTAGGTCTAAGTTGCATTTCAAATGAATTATTCTTTATGATGTAAGGAAAAGGTAGAGGTTTTTAATTTTTTTCCTTATGGATTTCTAATTGTTCCATTTTACCTTTCGCTATTGAATTGCCTTGGCATCTATGTCAAAACTCTGTTGACCCATATATGATTGGATTTATTTCTGAACTTTTTACATGTCTATTTTTACTCCAGCACGATACTGCCTTGATTACTGCATATTCTGATTTTAAGACTTCAAAATTATTCAAGTGCTCTACCATTGTCCTTCAGTGTGGTTTTAGCTATTCTAGGTCCTTAACATTTTCATATATATTTTAGGGTCAGTTTATTATCAATTTCTACAAAAAAGTGCAGGGATTTTGAGATGACACTAAATGAGATCAATTTAGGAAGAAATGACATGCTAATAATATTGATTGTTCTGTCCATGTGCATATATCTCTCAATTAATTTAAAGCTTCTTTAATTTCTTTCAGCTATATTTTCTAGGTTTCAACGTATAACATTTTGTTATATTTATCCTTTAAAAATTTATCCTTTAATATTTATTTTTAATTATTGCAAATGATACTTTTTAAACCTTCAATTTATGATTATTATGAGCATATATAGAAATGTAATTAATTTTTATGTTACCTTGAATCCTGATATCTTTTTATTTTCACTTAGTAGCTCTAGTAGTTTTTGTAAATCCCTTTGAATCTTACATGTAGATGACCAGAGAGCCTGTAAATAAGATAGTTTTACTTCTTATTTTCCAACCAGCATGCTTTTTCTTCTTCTTTTTCTTTTTTCCCCTTTGCTCTATAGTATGGGCTAGTACTTTTAGTACAGTGTTGAAGTGTTTAGACACATTCTTACCTATTCCCAAGTTTAATAGAAAAGTATTATCTTTCACCAGTAAGTATGAAGTTACCTGTGTGTAGGTTCTAAAAGACTAAGTTTCTCCTGGTCCTGGTTTGCTAGTATTTATCATCTATGAATAGCTATTGAATTTTGTTGAATTTTTTTCTGCCTCTGTTGAAATAATTATAAGATTTTTTATTTGTTTATTATGGTAAAATATAATGAATTTTCAAGTGCATTTTTGGGTTGAACCCCACTTAGTTACAAAGTATTATCCTTTTTATATTTTGTTGGGAATATTTGATATGTTAAAATTTTATAAAGAAGTTTTGTGTCCATGTTCATGAGAGGTATTTGTAGTTTTTCACCCCCCTGTAATGTTTTTATCTGGTTTTGGTATTAGGATAATGTTGGCATCATAGAATTAATTGGAAAATGTTCCCACGTTCTCTGTTTTCTTAAACAGTGTGTAAAGAATGTTTATTTAGTACAGTTCATCCATTTGCCTTAGAAAAAGTAATGTTGGAGGTGAAAGATCTAAAGAACACAACCCAAAAGTCAGAGGCCTGGGGATCCTTAAGATATAAATATTACCTTTTCCCTTACAATTCAGAAGGAATACATCTGTGCCTTCGTTCCATTAGTAGTAGAAACTGGACACGTCCAGACTAACTCCAAGGATTTGCTGGGGGCTTATGTTTCTACTGACCACCTGACATTCTAGTGCCTTCAATGAGTTTTTTGTTTTTTGTTTTAATCTTTGTTCTATCATCAGGTGACTCTGTCTTCTTTCAAATTAGCACCCCAATGTGGAATTCACCCTTGAGGTTTTCCTTGCGCAAACTACCATCAATACAAGGCTCTGTGTGCTTATAGATTAAAACTTAAAATTTCATTGGTCCACAAAATTCATTGGGCATTACCAACCATACTTATACCTCTTCTTTAATGTATTTTATAGCCATGATACTGAGACATAGTTCAGGTCCTTCACATTTCCCTGACTATATTTAGTCAAGAGTTGCTTGTTAGACTCAGTCTTTAACCACAATAATGAAATCTGCACTTAACAATGGTCCTTGGAACACTGTATTGAGCATTAGTAATTATTCAATGAATTAATGAACCTCTTAACATTAAATATTTCAAATAAATTATTCAACAGTTGGTTAAAAAACTCTAGAGACATTTCAAAATATAAAATATACATCCACATGACTATCAAGGTGAATTAGTTTATATTATTATTTTTTCAAACTTTCATTTTGCAACAGTATTTATTAGATGCACAATATATGTATATTTTAGCTATTGGTGTCATAAAACTTTATTTTAAAATTTATTTATTTATTTTTAAAAAGATTTTATTTCATTATTTTCAGAAAGAGGGGAAGGGAGAGAGGCAGAGAGGGAGAGAGACATCAATGTATGGTTGCCTTTCACCTGCCTCCAGCTATGGACCTGGCTGGAGACCTGGCTTGCAACCTGGTTATGTGCCCTGGCTGGGGAATCGAACCTGCGACCTTTGGGTTCACAGGCCAGCGCCTTATCCACTGTGCTACCAGCCAGGGCCTAAATTTATTTTTTATTGTTACTCTGTTACACTTGTCCCAGTTTTTCCCATTGTTCTCCACAGCCCTTCCTCACCCCAAACCCACTCTGGGTCAATACCCGACTGTCGTCCATGTCCATGGTTCTGTTCAGCTCATTTCTTTCTTTTGTTCATTATGTTCTTCTTACAGGTGAGGTCAAATACTCTTTTCCAGTCTGGCTTATTTCACTTAGTATAATACTATCCACTTTCATCTGTGTCATCCCTTAAGGTAAGAGTTCCTTCTTTCTTTGTGCTGCATAGTATTCCATTGTGTAAAACTTAACAGTTTTTTGTTCCACTCATTTATTGGAGGACACATAGGCTGTTTCCAGCACTGGCTATTGGTAATAACACTATGAACACTGGGATGCAGAGGTTCTTTTGAATTGTTGTTTCAGAGTTCTTAGGGTATAGTCTCAGTAGTGGGATCACTGGATCAAAAGGTAGTTCCATTTTTAGTTTTTTGAGGAAATTCCATATTGTCTTCCATAGTGGCTGCACCAGTCTGCATTCCCACCAGCAGTGCACCAGGGTTTCCTTTCCTCCATATCCTTGCCAGGACTTGTTTGTTGATTTGTTAATGATAGCCATTCTGACTGTTGTAAGGTGGTATCTCATTGTGCTTTTAATTTGCATCTGTCTGATGGCTAGTGATGTTGAACATCCTTTCATATGCCTATGGGCCCCCTCTGAGTGTCCTCCTCAGAGAAGTGTCAGGTCCTTTGCTCATTTTTAATTGAGTTGTCGGTCTTCCTGGTGTTAAGTCCTACAAGTTCTTTATTTATGAGACCTGTCCTGACAGCATCAGCCACACAAACTTAATTATATTAACATTGGCCCAATACTTTTGGGACAGGCCTCATATGGTGGCCATCCAACCCTTGTCTGAGGTATCATTGGCAAATGTGTTTTTCCATACACATGATTGGTTCTCTTTTCATTTTGCTGTTTTCTTTAGCTAAGCAAAACTATTTAGTTTGACATAGTCCCATTTGCTTATTCTTTTCTTTAAAACTCTTGCCCAAGGGACATATTAGCAAAATTATTGCTGTGTGAGATAACTGAAATTTTACTCCCTGTGTTTTCCTCAAAGACTTTTATGGTGTCATAGCATACATTTAAGTCTTTTTATGCATCTTGAGTTTATTTTGCTGTATGGTGTAAGTTGGTGGTTTAGTTTCATTTTTTGCATGTCCAGGTCTCCCATCACCATTTGTTGAAGAGGCTATTTTTACTCCGTTTTATGCTCCAGCTTCCTCTGTCAAATATTAATTGACCATAGAGACCTGGGTTTATTTCTGGACACTATTCTGTACCATCAATTGACATGTCTATTCTTATTCCAGTACCAGACTTTTTTTTTTTTTCAAAGAATTATTCATTTATTTATTTTTAGAGAGATGGGAAGGGAAGGAGAAAGAGGAGAGAGAAACATCAATGTGTGGTTGCCTCTCACCCTCCCATTCCCCGTGCACACACACACTGGGGAGTGGGTCTTCAACCCAGGCATGTACCCTCACTGAGAATAGAACCAGTGGCCTTTTGGTTCATAGGCCAATGCTCAATCCACTGAGCCACACCAGCCAGAGCCGAACTGTTTTGATTACAGTCCCTTGTCATATAGTTTGAAATCTGGTATTGTGATCCCTCCTACTTTGTTCTTTTTTTATCAGGATTGCTGAGGCTATTTGTGGTTGGTTTTGGTTCCATATGAATTGTTGAAATATTTGTTCTAGATCTGTGAAATATGTCCTTGGTATTTTAATAGGAATTGCGTTGGATCTTTAGATTGCTTTAGGTAGTATAAACATTTTAATGATGTTTATTCTTCCAATCAATGAACACAGTATATGCTTATATTTATTTGCATTTTCCTTAATATTTTTCTTGAGTGTTCTGTAGTTTTCCAAGTACAGGCCTTTTATCTCTTTGGTTAAGTTTATTCCTAAGTACATTGTTTTTCTTGTTGCTATACTAAATGGGGTTTTTCCTCTAGTTTCTGTTTCTGATGTTTCATTGTTGGTATACAAAAATGCCTTCGATATAAAATATTGACTTTGCATCCCACTATTTTGCCATATTCGCTTATTAGATTGAGTAGTTTTTTGGTGGAGCCTATAGGGTTTTCTATGTACACTATTATATCATGGGCAAATGACAGTTTACTTCCTCCTTTTCAATTTGTATGCCTTTTATTTCTTGTTGAGGCTCCTTTTGTGTCCTACTAGGTGGTCTATTATTGAAAATGCTCCATATACATTTGAAAAGAATGTATATTTTGCTTCTTTGGGGTGAAGAATTCCATATAGATAAATTAAATTCAACTGAATGAATTATATGTTGTTTAATGCCACACTATCCTTGTTGATTCTTTTCTTGAATTATCTATACATTGTTGACAATGGGGTGTTAAAAACCCCTTCTATGAGTGTTGTTGTAGATATTTTTCTTGAAGTCCTTCAAGATTTTTCTTATATGAATGTATATGGGTGTTCCTATATTGGGTGCATATATGTTTACAAGGGTTACAGGGTACACATGATACATTGGCAATAACTTTGCATCTTCTTATTTCATGTGCTTATTAATTTTGAAAAACTATGTTTCTAAGGTTATGATTTAACACATTGTTTCAGATATAAAGTATTAAATTCTGAGAGCAATCATCATGTTGAAGGAATATGATGTTAGAGCAATCGTAATTTCTGGACTGCATGAAGGGCAAACTGTTAAGGAAATTGCAGACTTCAATAACATCCCTTTACATACAGTTTACAACATGAAGAAGGTGTGTAATGCTGATCCTGATGTTGCCAAACCAACACGGAAAATGCATAAGGTATACAAGGATCACACAAGTCCAGGTATTGTACACAGAATCTAGGAGATCATCAATGAAGATCCAGGATGTTTATCTTAATGTTTTGAGAGAAGTAATTGTAGGGTGGATGAAGCAAGTTGCAAATGGACATCACTTTCTCTTCCAACAAGATGGTGGACCAGTCCAGAATGCCAAAAAGATGCAAGAATTTCTCAGTGTCAATGTTCCTGAATTCTGGTCAAAGGAAATCTGGCTGCATAGTTCACCAGATGCAAATCCTTTAGACTATGATGTATGTAGTGTTTTGGAGAGAGAGAAGTTAATAAACCACCTCATTCCAATAAAGAGGCTGTTAAAGCTAAGACTGAAAACATTATGATGTCCATGGATAAAGAAAAGTTAATTAAAGCGTGCTCAAGATCCAAAGTTGAGTCAAGTCTATTGCAGCAAATGGAGACTTTCCTGAACAATTAAAAAAATAAAGACTATGTTTATGTATTTACATATAAAAATTAATGTCTTTCGAAGGACGCCGGTGTTGAGTTTTATCTACCAAGGAGATTACAGCTACCATGTCTTCCAGAGCTTTGACGAAACCTCAGATGCGTGGCCTTTTGGCCAGGCGCCTGCGATTTCATATTGTTGGAGCAGTTCTTGTATCCCTGGGGGTGGCTGCCTCCTATAAGTTTGCTGTGGCTGAAAAAAGAAAGAAGGCATATGCAGATTTCTACAGAAACTACGATTCCAGGAAGGATTTTGAGATGAGGAAGGCTGGTATCTTTCAGAGTTCAAAGTGATCTTGGAATGTAAAGAATTTCTATGGGTTGAATTTCATGGAAGTTTGTCACTGACCTGCATTCCTGAACTATGAAACATGAATATTTGAGCTAAGGAATAGTTTCTCTTGTAAAATAAACAATTAAATTAAAAAAATTAATTTCTTTCAAAATATAACGTTTGTGGTATGTTGTTTGTTTTACTAAAATTTTGTCAATTTTAGTAAAAACTGACACTCTGTATATCTTCTTGATGGATTGTTCCCTTAAGTATTATGAAGTATCCTTTCTTTTTATGGTCTTTGTTTTGAAATCTGTTTTGTCTGATATAACTATTGCTACCCCAGCTTATTTTTATGCCCATTTTCTTGAAATATTTTTTCCATCCCATCACATTCAGTCTGTGTAAATATTTTGTTTTGAGGTGGGTCTCTTATAGACTGCATATATATGGGTTGTTTTCTTATCCATTCAGCTACCCTATGTCTTTTGATTGGAACATTTAATCCATTTACCTTTAAGTTACTATTGATATGTACTTATTCATTGCCATTTTTTCCTTTGTACCTGTGTTCCACTCACTCTTTCTTTTTCTTCATTTTCTTAGAGCAGTCCCTTTAGCATCTCTTGCATTGCTGGTTTAGTCTTTTTTTTTGTTTTTTTGGTCTGGGAAACTCCTTATTTTGCCTTCCATTTAAAATGACAGCCTTGTGGCCCTGGCTGGTGTGGCTCAGTGCATTGAGCACTGGCCTATGAACCCAAATGTCACTGGTTTGATTCCCAGCCAGGGCACATAACCAGGTTTCAAGCCAGGTCTCCAGCCAGATCCGTAGCTGGAGGCAGGTGAAAGGCAGCCATACATTGATGTTTCTCTCCATTTCTTCCTACCCCCTTCCCTGTTCTCTAAAAATAATGAATAAAATCTTTTAAATAAATAAAATAGCAGGTTTAAATAAATAAAATAACAAGATTTTAAAAAAATAATATAAAATGACAGCCTTGCTAGGTAGATTAGTCTTGGGTACTGGACTTTGCTTTTCATTACCTGGAATATTAGTTGCTGTTCCTTTCTGGCTTGTAGTGTTTCTGTTGAGTAATCAGCTGACAGCTTTATTGGAGCCCCCTTGTATGTTACCAGCTGTTTCTCCCTTGCGGCCTTTAAGATTCTCTCTTTGTCTTTAAATTTTGCCATTTTAATTATGATGTGTCTTTGGGTACACCCCTTAGGGTTCATCCTGATTGGGACCCTGCACTTCCTGAACTTGTGTGACATTTTCTGTCATCAAGTTAGAGAAGTTTTATGTTATTACTTTTGGTAATATAGGTAAAATAGATTTTCCATCCCTTGCTGCTCTTCTTCTCCTCCTGGTATCTCTATGATATGGATATTATTATGTTCATGTTGTCCTGAAGCTCCCTTAAACCCTCTTCATCCCTTTTGAGTCTTTTTGTTTTATTGCACTGTCTTGGAATTTTTTTCTACCTTGTTCTCCAGTTCACTGATTCAATCCATTGCTTCATCTAGCCTGTTTCTAATTCCTTCTACCGTGTTCTTCATTTCAGAAATTGTATTCTTTATTTCCTTCTGGCTCTTATTGATAGTTTTTGTTATCTTTTTCATCTAGGGTAGTTTGTAATAAGTTCCTTTGGCTTCCCTGGAGTTCTTGTTAGTTCTTACTGAGTTTGTCATGGTATAAAGGTATAAAGGTATAAAGGGATTAAAACTATTATAAGAAAGGAAAGACAAATATGAGATGACTAACTGAAACAAAAATGATTTTTGAAACAGTAATGGATGGAGCAAAAATAAGAGTAGCAAAAAGGAACAAAGTGATGGAAGAAAACAATTTACATCATAAATATAAAAGGGAGGGAAGAAGGCAGAATGAAGTAAGAGAAGGGAAGCATATAGTATAGTTTTAAACAGAAATTAGAAAATATATATAGTAAGGGAGAGAGAGAGCAAAAAGAAGATAAAGAACAAAAAAGGAACCAAATTGTTGAACAAGATCCACAACAGTACTATTGACAACAAATGAGCAAATGTTAGTATAAGTAGTGTGGGAATAAGAGGGAATAAAGAAAGAAAAGCATAAGAGATGTCTAGAGGAAAGGAAGTGATTTTGAGGACAGAGGAAGAAGGAATACTAAGAATGAGGAATGAAATCCAGGCTACAGATTTTAAAATTGAAATTTTAAATTGAAGTTTTAAATGATAAGAAGAAAGGGCAGGAGGAAGGCAAAATGGAATAGAAGAGGGGAATGGCAAATTTTGAGATTTAAAATATGAAAATAGTGAAGATCTAGGAAAAAATTGAAATGCAATAACAACCACCATATCAACAATGAATGAGCAAAGATTGATGAAGGTAGAGAGAGAAGAGTGAAAATAATTGTTTTTTAAGAATGGGAAAAATAACACCCTGGCTGGTGACACAGTGGATAGGGTGCTTGCCTGCGAACCCAAAGGTCTCTGTTTCAATTTCCAGCCAGGGCACATAACCAGGTTGCAATCCAGGTCTCCAGCCAGGCCTGTAGCTGGAGGCAGGTGAAAGGCAACCACAAAGTGATGTCTGTCTCCCTCTCTGCGTCCCTCCTTTCCCCTCTCTCTAAAAATAATAAATAAAATATATTAAAAAATAATTTATTTACAAAAAAAAAAAAGAATGAGAAAACAATGTGAGATGACTGATGATGAGAAAATTGGTTTTGAGAAGCTGGAGAAGGGAGAAATAGTAAGAGGGCAGAATGGAAACAAATCATAGCAAGAGAGAAAGTAGAATTTAAAATGAAAATAAGAGAAAATAAGAAGGTAAACTGGATTAAGGGAAGGGAGGAGCAAAATATGAGATTTAAAGTAAATTGTAATATACAAACTAGTGGCCTAATATGCACAAGCTTGAAGGATAAGAAATGAATGTTAAAAAAGCTATGCAGAAGAGAAAATAATAGTAATCATGAAGAAGACAGTAATGGAATTTGTCCTAGTAGCATCTAGTGTTTACCACTGTTTGCTCTTTTTCGATCCGTCCCTGGTGCCATCAGATGGTGTCCCAGTCAGGCCCTATGCAGCCTGTTTGAAACTATCAGAGATCCACAGTTGGTGGCTGTCTCCTTCAGCTGTTAATCCAATAAATCTGTAGTCAGCTTTCAGGTTTAAGCACCACTTTGTGGGCAGAGTAATTCCTTTGGGTTGGGCTGTTGCTTCCCTTCAGGCTGATGCCACTTGGAGGGGAGTGCTTTGCCTAAGCAAGATGGCTCCTGCAGCATGGGGATGACTCAGTGCAGGGCTCCTATTGACTTCTCCCTTGGTTCTCTCCCAAAGCCATTGTCCCCAAATTCTCCTCAAGCATCTCTAGTCACTCTTGGCCTTTCTTTGCTGGAGCCCATGGTAAATTGGGTGCAAATGAAATTTTGTGCATTGGCCTTTTGAGAAGGGAAATTTTGTGATTCTAGTCATCTGTCCCTCGCAGGCAGAAAACCTGCTGTTTTTTCAGCTCATTGCTATCTGGGTCCTCTCCAGCTCTGATACTATAGTCTGTGGATCCCAGCTTGGGGTTTTGAACCCACATTTCTCACAGAGAACCTGCCAGCAACTGTAATATTCCTCTGGACCTTTAGCTGCTGCCCATGGGAGCCTAGTCAGCCCTCTAACATCTCCACCATACTCCGTAACAGCCATATTGTAATGAAGAATTTTTTTCTGTCTGTGGTTATAATAACTAGTGTTCAGTTGTTTATTGTGGATGTTTTCTCCACAATTTAGTTGTAATTCCAGATTGGTCCTAAGAGGAGGTTAGTGTAGCTTCTGCTTACTCTTCTGATATCTTGGATCCTACCTGGATGTGCAATATTTTTAAAGCTGCTATTAGCTTTTAATCAGCTTATCTTTATTATTTTATAGTGTTATTTTACTGATTATGCTGTTACAATTGTTCCAATTTCCTTTCCATTTGCTCCCCTCCACTCAGTACCCACCCTTCCCTCTAGCAATCCCACCCATCTTAGTACATGTCCTTATAGTACTATAAGTTGTACCTGTAAGTTCTCTGGTTTCACCTTTTCCTATATTATTCTCAACTTCCCTTTATCCATTTTGTACCTACCAATTATTCTTAATTGCTGCACCATTTCCCCATTTTCCCTTTTTCCCCCTCACAGCTGATAATGCCCCCAACGATCCCCACACCTATGATTCTATTTCAGTTCTGGTTGTTTGCTTAGCTTTTTTTTTTTTTCTGGATCTATTGGTGATAGTGAGTTTGTTGTCATTTTAATATTCATAATTTTGATCCTGTTTTTTTCTTAAGTAAGTCCTTCTAACATTTCTTATAATAATGGCTTGGTGGTGATGAATGCCTTTAGCCATACCTTGTCTGGGGAGCACTTTTATCTACCCTTCCATTCTAAATGATAGCTTTGCTAGATAGACGAGTCTAAGTTGTACGCCTTTGCTTTTCATCACTTTGACCATTTCTTGCCAGTCTCTTTTTGCCTCCAAATGTTCTTTTGAGAAATCAGCTGGTAGTCTTATTGGAACCCTATTTTTAGGTAACTCCTTTCTGTTGCTGCTTTTGAGATTCTATCTTAAAACTTTGGCCTTTTAATTATGATGTGTCTTGGTGTGTTCCTCTTGGGTCTAGCTTGTTTGGGGCTCTCCGTACCTCCTGGACTGGTATGTCTTACTTCCTTCATCAAATTTAGTAAGTTTTTCCTTCATTACTTTTTCACCTGTTTTCAATTTTTTGCTCTTCCTCTTCTTCTTCTGGTACCCATATCATTCAGATGTTGCATGTTTAAAGTTGTCCCAGAGGTTCCTAATCCTAAGCCTCTCCTTGTTTATTTCAATTCTTTATTTTGTACTGGTTGACTATTTCTTCTTTATGTTCCAAATCATTGAGCTGAACCTGCTTCTTTCACTTCACCTTTGGTTTTGTGTGGATTTTTTTGGTTTTACTTACCATTGCCTTCACTTCTTCCCTTATGTGTTTGTCATACTCAAGCATATTTGTCAAGTGTGTATCTTTATCACTAGTGTTTTAAACTCTGCATCTGTTAAGTTGGCTATGTCCTTGTCATTAGTTCTTCCACTGGAACCTGGATTTGTTCCTTTTTTTGGGCCATACTTCTCTGTCTTCTCAATTTGACAGGCTCCTGTGTTTGCCCCTGGGTCTTAGGTAGAGTTGTTGCACCTATTATGTTGTAAGGGGTGGAGCTTTACATATTTGTCAGTGCAGTGCAACCCATTTCACCACATTGTGGTGCTGTATGTGGGGGAGAGGTCTGAGAAAAAACAATGCAGCTTGCTCACTATTTGCCCCTTCTCCGGGCAGTTTTCCCACTTTCTATGCGGGACTGGTGCCTCTATATGTTGCTTTCACTGTGGTTCCCAGAGTGGGTGGGTTTGCAGACACTTTAGGACTACGTGGGCCTCTCAACAAACGGACTCTGCTGAGAGATCGGCATTTCTTCCTCCACCCCAGCACCCACTTTTTCCCCACAGTCAGAAGCAATGAGGCTTTATTTCCTTCATTGCTGGAAGTGTGAACTGTGCAGTCTGGCATGGTACTGGGAGCACTCCCCAGGTGTCCTTCACTCCTTTTAATGTGTGACTGCTTTCTGCCCACTGGCCACTGCCGCTGTCCCTGTTGCTGTGCTCCCACCACACCATGCCCTCTCTGCTCCTCCTACCTGTCTGAATATTTCTTTTTTATATCTCTGTTTGTTGGACTTACAGGCAGCTCGATTTTTTGGAACTCTGTTGTCTCCAGTTTTAAGGTAGTTGTATTTTTGTGGAGGGAAACACAGCATGTCTACTTAACAACTTCATCTTGGCTGGAAGTCCCTAGTAAGCTTATTTTAAAATGATAATTATTTTTCATAAAGTAATTCACTAAAAAAGGCAAATATTCCAATAGCAAGTTTAGGGATTAGGAAATGCTGATTCCTTAAAAATATTAACCTGACCTGGCTGATGTGGGTCAGTGGATTGAGTGCTGGTTGCTGGTTGGATTCCCAGTCAGGGCACATGCCTGTGTTGTGGACCAGGGTCCTCAGTTCAGGGCGTGCAAGAGGCAACCATGCATTGATGAGTCTCTCCATCTCTTTCTCCCTCCCTTCCCCTCTCTCTGAAAATAAATAAAATCTTTAAAAATATATTAACCTGATTCATCACTTTATTTCTTATCTCAACATTTATTGATTCTAATTAAAATACATCAACCCCTTGGACTAATAAGACCTAAAGAAGAATATCAGAATTGAAGCGTGAGAGAATCCGAGGCCTCACTGAGACTCTCAGAGATCACTATTACTACATAATCCCGGGTGAAACAAATCCTCTGTTGCTGTTGATGGCTACTTGAAGTGCTTCCTCCACTTTTTCCTTTGTAGAATATGCAGGGAAGTCCAGAATATGATGACATACAAGTGATCTTGGGTAATCTGTTTCACTGAAAGTTTGAGGACAGCGAAATATGATTCCCACTTGTTGTAATCCTCTTACACTCTGTCTATCACTTCCTGTAAGAAAAACTAGAAAAGAGTAATTTTTTGTTAAAATATTTCATAGAAAGAGCGCCATGCTGGGATAGCTAGAGAAACTTTACAAAGGCCACATTTGGCTGTTAATTCTCAAGGAGAGGAGCCGAGCAACCTTTCAAGACAGGGAAGGAAATCCTAAGGAAAAGCCTGAGGTAGGAAGATACATGTGAGGTGGGACGAATATTAAAGTACACACAATGCAACCCCTGGGATGAATTATGTTTCCCAGTAAGAGAAAATATTGGAAAGGTAGAGGTTGCCTGGGATTGTGGAGAAGTTTGAATTGTCCTCCAGCATCTTCAGTAGGAACACAAATAATATGAAGAAACTTGTGTATCATGCATGGGAGGAGTTGAAAATGGCATGAGGAGGTGAGAGAAGGTTTTAGGGAACCTTTAGGGTGCCCTCCCTCTAAGAGTTCATATAGCCCAAGGCCACAGAACTTAAGTGGTCAGTAGCCTGGGCATTGGATCAGCCTTTTGGATTCGAGTTCTGGTTCTGAAACCAGCTCTCTGAACATAGGCAAGCTACTAAATGTTCCAAGCCTCTTCTTCCTCAGATCTGAAATGGGGAAAAGTAAGTACCCACCTCATAAGGTTGCTGTTTGAGGAAAGGGATGCAATAGATACAAAGTGATCAACCCAATGCCTGGCATAGAATAAGTACACAATAAATGCTATTATTATTGTCATCAGCAGTCATTTCTATTATTGTTATTTCTAAAATACTATTAGAGAATGTTTACATTGTCCAAATTTCATAGGGCTTAGATAATTAAATGAAGATGGCAATGTAAGATAAAAAGCCTTGATTAGGAGCTAACCAGATTGAGGAAAGTAGATGCACTAAGATTGAAGGCAGAATTAGAGTCAGTGTTAGAAGGTAGTACAATACTGATATCTTTATTATCATTTTAAAAATTGGAAACAGGCTTATGTAAAAGAACAAACATTGGTGTAGAAGGTAGGGAATTTGGGTTATAAGCCTTGCTTTGCTGTTAACACACATGAACCACTACAAATAAGGTATTTATTTTTTTAAAAGACACGTCTGGTCATTTATCCAAAGAAATCTGAAACACTAATTTGAAAGAACATAAACACCCCTATGTTCTTTGAAGTGTTATTTACAATCTTGAAGCAGCCCAAGTGTCCCATCAAGAGATGAATGCATAAAACAACTGTGGGACATTTACATAGTAGAATTATTTAGTCAGCCATTAAAAAATGAAGAAAAATTTACCTTCTGCAACAGCATGGATGGACCTGGAGAACATTATATTAAGTGTAATAAGCCAGCCAGAGAAACGCAAATACCATGATTTCACTCATATGTGGATTCTAAGGAACTAACTAAATTAACAAAGAAAATGGGGACAGACTCATAGATAAGAGAGTAGGCTCTGGGTAGGGGGATTTAGGGGATGGATGGGTTGAGCAAAAAGGAAAAAGGACTCACGGACATGGACAAAAGTGTGGTGATTGCAGAGGGGAGGGGGATATAAGGAAGATAAATGGTAATGAGAAATACAATAAAATTTAAAAATATAAAACATATATATTTATAGATCCATCTATTAATGTAATACTTACTGAGGAATTTTTTCTTTTCATCCAAAGTTAACTTGTGGAAAGCTTCCCAAAACATCAGTATTGTAGGATGTGATTCATAGTATCCTAGTTCATACCTTGAATTCTTGAGAAAAAGAGGGAGAAAAGTGGGTTTTAAGAGGAATACATAGATGATGTTCAGAAAGATTGGAGGCACTTTAGTTATTCCTTACCTTTTCAAATTGTTTCCAGTCATAAACAGTATTTCCAATTGTTGCTTCCATTAGCTCTTTAGGATGAAAAATTTCCAGTATCTTCTTGTCACAGACTTTATAAAATCCTCTCTCAAATTCCTTATAAACTTCTTCTATGGATGTGTTGAAAATGTAATCAACACAATTAGAAACATAGTTTTTCCTTGAGAAAAACAAACCAAAGAAGGCCAATAACATACCTTACCAGTGACTATTAAAAAAGAAAAATAAATTACTTCTGCATAGCACACAACCTAGTACAACCCAGGAATATAAAAATAACTGCTTAGCCAGAAGAACAAACCTTGGCGAATACAGAAGAAGGATTAAAGCTTCGTTTTGCTCCCATTTTCCTAGCTGCAGTCAGGATGTTATTTTAAAACCACTAATCTGCATGTCATTCTCCAACTTAAAATCTTTCAAAGGCCGAGCCCATCCTCTGTATCAGAATGAAAAGCCCTCCATGATCTGATCTTTGCCCTACTCCATAGCCTCTTCCCACCTCTGTTTGAATCTTTGGTCTCACTCTGTTGTAGTTAGGTCACAGCATGCAGCGCCTCCCCTTAACCTGACAACTTTTGTCATTCACCAGAGTTCAAAATGCACATCACTTTCTCAGGTGTGGTCCTGTTCCTCTTTCCTTCCAAATGACACATATCACTGTGTGAGAATTAGTTATGCAAAGTCTGCCATCCCTACTAGATAAGAATTTCCTAATGGCAGGGTTGCTACTGGATGTATTTCTACCAAATATCCACCAGAAACATGATAGCCTCCCATCCTTTGAGCATCTTTCCTGGAGTATCCTATCTAAATCAATTCCTCTCTGCCTTCCCCTATAACCAGTGGTATGCTGGCAAATGTTTAACCACCAGTTTTCCAAAATGAAAGAAGAGCAGGAAACGTCAATTGGCAGCATCTGCCAATTTCTGTGGTGTAAAATATTCCCATCATGGCTGATTTCAAACTACTAACACTTCAATAATAAACTCTCAACGTTTTTGAAAATTTAACCATCAGCTCTCACAAGCTGGTACCAGTTGACTCCAGCATTCCTCTACCTGTAAGTCACAAATCTCTTAATTGGATTTAATTTTCTTCAAAGAACCCATCCTTATCTAACATTCTATTATGTGACCATAATTTATTCATGTATTGTCTTTCTGTCCTACTGGAATTTAAGCTCTAGATTTTGTCTGTCTTTTTCACTACTATGTCTCCAATACCTAAAATAGGTTCTGTTACAGAGTTGAGGCTCAAAAATAATTGTTGAACTAATAACGAGTGAAAAGTGCTACAAAGGAAATATTTAATTCTGACTCCTTTCTTGTCTTTTACCTTTTCACGGGTTTCTCTTTCTAAATGATACGGAGCTAAAATGATCATCTGAGAAACTAAAATACATTTATAAAGTAAAGTGATATAAACTTTACTTAGGTGTATTAAAAGCAGATACTCTAAGCCTCAAAACTTACTTGTTGGTTTGGTCCACAGGTATAGAGATCCCATTTGGAATTAAATCAACATCCTTTTGGTCCCAGTGTATCTGTAACCAAAATATATTCAGGTAGCAAACATGAAAGTAAGTCTTAATAATCAACTATAATACCATTATTGCCAATATATTCTTCCCTATAAAAATTTAGGGGGACAGAGGGGAGCAAAAAGGGGATGGATGTAATACAACAACAATAAAATTTAACAGAAAATTTAAATAACATGGAGCTAAATAATTATTTATGTAATTCAGCCTTTTAAATACATATAAAAAATTTAAACCCACCTCAGTATATTGTAAAGTCCTTTTAAGCATACATTGAATCATTTTGTTGTTTACATTGATTGAAAAATTGAGCCCTGGCTGGTGTGGCTCGATGGATTGGCACCGGCCTACCCAAGGGTTGCTGGTTCAATTCTCAATCAGGGCACTTAACCAGGTTGTAAGCCAGGTCTCCAGCCAGGTCCCCAGCTGGAGGCAGGTGAAAGGCAACCATACATTCATGTTTCTCTCCCTTTCTTCCCCCCTCCCTACCCTTCTCTCTAAAAATAATGAATAGGATCTTTAAACAAAGAAAAATTGCTTATATTTTTACTTTGTTTGAGAGTATACAGAAGTATGGTATAAAATGAAGAGCAGTTAGGGGGAAAGCCATCGTACAGAATTATCACATTCAAAAAAGAATCATCACATTCGATATATTGTAATAAAATTATTTTTTAAAAAAGATTAAAGCTAAACTATAATCTGGTGTTTATTAGTACTGTGGACCTGAGAACAGATATATCTACTAAGAAGGGCTACTTGTGTATAACTAAAAACTAAATAGTGCCTAGCAGCCATTTCTACCCAGGGACCTGTCAGCAAATCTGCACTTCAGGGAGAAGCCTGCACTTGCCTCTGCACTGAACTGCCTACCTACACTGTTTCTGCCATCTGAGCCAGACCTTATAAAGGGGTTCGAGCAATAGGATTAAGACTTTCCCCATGCAGTTGGAGCTGCTACAACTATATACTGTTAACATCTTCACTGACCAATCAGGACAGTGCCTTTTGGACCAATCAAATTGTGAGGATTTGGAGCCCTCATTTGCATAAGGATGGATCAATCTGGGTCAAAGGACTGGGATTTCTGTTTATATAAGCCAGCTCCCATGTGGCTCAGATAGCATGGTTTCCCTTTTCACTGAAGACTGTTTCCCCAGTTGAGCTGAAACACTGAAGATGTCTCCCTGGAGCTGAGTGGAGCAGCTCAATGCACACAGGAGTAGACTGGCACAGAATGGAGTAGAGCAGAGAAGAGTGGAGCAGACCAGCATACCACAATGCAGACCAACAAGGAGTAGAGCAGAGCAGTCTAGCTAGAGGGGCCTGGCCCTAGGGCTGCCTCACAGCTGTGCTGTATCACAATTGAGCTGGTTTGCACTGAGTAAAGTTCCCTTTGCTGCATCCCAAATTGGGAATTCCTGTTGGCATTGAATTGGCAATGACAATCATTGACAGTACTCACATTGAAACGCATGCACAGTGCTTCTTCAATGTCATCAGCATCATAATTTAGAACTTCTTGCAAATTCCTAATGAAAAATTTGGTTTAAAATTTTTATTAATTGCTCTTATAACATTTCAAAAATAATAACTGTCCTGGCTGGTGGCACAGTGGATAAGGCGCCAGCCTGTGAACCCAAAGGTCACTGGTTTGATTCCCCAGCCAGGGCACATAACCAGGTCTCCAGCCAGGTCTCCAGCCAGGTCCGTAGCTGGAGGCAGGTGAAAGGCAACTATACGTAGATGTCTGTTTCCTTCTCTGCTTTTCTCCCTACCCCTCTCTCTAAAAATAATAAAATCTTAAAAAAAAAAAGAAAAAAGAAAACTGTTTAATGGAAAAATTTTGGACACTACAGAAATATATAAAATGCCATGTAAATTACCTCCCCTCCACCTTCCTACTCCCTCTTTCTAGAGTTAACTTCCATTTATAGTTTTGATTGGTTAGACCACTGCTAACACAAACACTGCTGTGTCTTAGTGGAAATTACAAAAAGGAGCCCTATCCCCTAGACCAGTGATTCTCAACCAGGGGGAATTTTGCCTGCAGGGGATATTTGGAAAAATCTGGAGACATTTTTGTTTGTCACAATTAGAGGAGGGTTGCCAATGGCATCTCCTGGGTAGCAACCCCATATACAGCTCAACATCCTACAATACCCAGGACAGCCTTCCATAGCAATTATCCAGACAGGGTTTCCTCAAGCCCTGCTTGATTTTCAGGACCTACAGTGTAAATCTAGCCAGTTTATTCTTCCACTAGCAGTACGTAAGAAGAAAATCCGGTCCCCCAATCTATTGTCCACTCTATATTTTAAGGAAAACTTTAATATTTGTCCATCTGTAAACAGAAAAATGACATTTTATTTTCATTTGTATTTCCTTGACTACTGGATTGGCTAATATTTTTGTTTTTTGATTTTGGTACACTGATGCAGATGGGTTCCTGGAATACCCACCTAGTGGGGAAGCCTGTATGACAAGGAGCCTGCCCTCCAGAAGATAATTCTGGTTTGCTTTTGTTTTTTGGCGGGGGGTCCCCCCCCAAATAATTTGCCTCTTAACTTAAGCATTTTTAATTCTTAAAAAAAAAGTTGACAACAATTATATTAATAAAAAAGAAAGTTGATAACACTGACTTATTTAAATACATTAAATATGAGTAAATACAATTTATTAAAAACAAATATAGCATGCAGGATTCTCATTAAGAATATCATGTACTGTCCACAATAAATATTTTCACCTGGATAAATTCAGACTGTTTATTTTTCTGGTTGAAAATTAGAAGAACATTTGGCTTTTCCCCATTTTTGAAGGTTTACATGATTATAAGTCATGCTGAAATGGAAATTCATCTAAAGAGCATACATTTATTGAAATAGAAGACCTTGTATGTGTCTGTGTCTATGTATGTATATGTGCATCTCTGCGTGTAACATCATTTATGCCTAAACAACTTAGACTTACTAGATAAAATCCTGGGAAACCATTTACTTACTTCCCCAAAAGAGGACTGAGTTCTTTTAAATCTTCCAATGATGCCTTGTGGCCCAGAAGTTTCTTAAACAGAGCCAGTGGGAAAGGAATATTCACAACATTTAAATTGTATAGGGAGAGTCCGCACAGGATCCCAAAGAGGAAATAACTCTTTTTGTCAAATTTAATCTGTAAAAAGAGAAGAAAAAAACCTAATGTATTATAAATAATCAATAACACATTGAGATGATTACATTAGTAAAAAATGCTTTTGGTTCCCTTTTCAAAATGTCACCAATTAGAAATAAGATGTGGAGCCCTGGTTGGTGGCTCAAGGGATAAGGCTCCAGCCTGTGAACCCAAAGGTCGCTGGTTTGATTCCCAGACAGGGTACATAACCAGGTTGCAAGCCAGGTCTCCAGCCAGGTCCGTAGCTGGAGGCAGGTGAAAGGCAACCGTACATTAATGTTTTTCTCCCTCTCTGCCTCCCTCCCTTCCCCTTTCTCTAAAAATAAAATCTTAAAAAAAATTAAAAATAATGTGCTTCATGAAAATAAAAATCTGAAGTTTAAAAAAAATTTTGTTGATCATGCTGTTACAATTGTCCCGATATATTCCCCTTGCCTCCTTCTTCCCAGTAACCCCCTTCCCTCCAGCACCCTTCAACCCTTAGGTTCATATTCATGGGTTGTGCATGTAAGTTGTTTTTTTTTTTTAAATTTTATTGTTGTTGTATTAGCATTTAAGTTTTTGACTTCTCCCTTTCCTATCCCATTATTAACATCCCCCTGTCTATTTTGTTTCTACCAGTTGTGCTTCTTGACCCCTGCACTATTTCCCACTTTCTCCCCTTCTTACTCCCAGCTGATAACGCTCCAAATGATCCCTATACATATGATTCTATTCCTGTTCTGGTTGTTTGCTTAGTTGGTTTTTTTTTTTTAGAATTCGGTTGTTGATAGTTGTGAATTTGTTGCCATTTTAATGTTCATAGTTTTGACCTTATTTCTTAAGTCCCTTTAACATTTCATGTAATAACAGCATGGTGATGATGAGCTTTAGCTTTACCTTGTCTGGGAAGTACTTTGTCTTGCCCTTCCATTTTAAATGATAACTTTGCTGGATAGTTTTCTAAGTTGAAGGTCCTTGCTTTTTATCACTTTGAATACTTCTTGCCTGCGAAGTTTTTTTTTTAAGAAATCAGCTGATAGTCTCATTGGAAACCCTTTTTAGGTAACTCTTCTCTTGTTGCTTTTGAGATTCTAGCTTTATCTTTAATGTTTTGGCATTTAAAAAAAAAAGCCTTTATCTATTTTAGAGAGAAGGGCAGGAAGTGAGGAAGAAAGGGAGTGAAACATGAATGTATGGTTGCCTTTCACCTGCCTCCTGCTATGGACCTGGCTGGAGACCTGGCTTCCAACCTGGTTATGTGCCCTGGCTGGGAATTGAACCAGTGACCTTTGGCTTCATAGGCAGGAGCATATCCAGTGAGTCACAAGCCAGGGCTTAACCTTTGGCATTTTAAATTATGTTGTGTCTTGGTGTGGTCCTCTTTGGGTCCAACTTGTTTGGGACTTGGTGCTTCCTGGACTTTTATTATTTTCTGTTTCCTTCACCAACTTAGGAAAGTTTCCTTTCATTAATTTTTCAAATAAGTTTTCAATGTCATGTTCTTCCTCTTCTTCTTCTGGCACCCCTATGATATGACTGTTATGTTTAGAGATGTCCCAGAGTGTCTGTAGAGCAGGAACTCTGCTCTAGGTGGGTTTACTTTGGATTTGGCAAAACCGAAAAATGACAGTGGAGCATTGCAGAGGGAATTCATACAGTTTAATGTCTCTCCTCCGGACAAGGACAGGAACAACAGCATCTGCCTTTTCAATTCTTGTGGCAGCACGTGAAATCATGGGAGCTGAGATTGTCTGCCTTTAGTCCTGTCCTGTGATGGCAGGCAAGGACATGGGGAGCCAATATTATCCGCACTGCTTAAATAGCAGGGGCCATTATATAAAACGAAGTTAACAAAGGTGGCACCTGGCCAGTTTAAGCTGTGAAATGCTTACGCAGAAAGAATTCTCTTAGATAAGGGTGACCTAGGCAAATGAAAACACATGCTTGTGGAGGTGAGGACCTTGGCTACCATCACCCTAACACAACAGAGTCCTTATACTATCCTCATTTTTAAAAATTCTTTTTCCTTCATGCTCTTCTGGTTGAATGCTTATTTCTTCCTTATGTTTCAAATCACTGAATTTGAATACCAGCTTCCTCCCCTCCACTGATGGCTCCCTGTGGATTTTTCCTTTTTTTTTTTAAAAAAGTATTTTATTTCTTCAATTTTTTAGAAGGAGCGTAAGGGAAGGAGAAAGAGAGGGAGGGAAACATTGACCTGGCTTGGAACCCAGGAATGTGCCCCAGCCAGGGGTCAAAGACATGAAGGAAATCTAAATGCATTTTTCTATAAAAGAAATCAATCTAGAAAGGCTACTTTATGATTCCAACTATATGACATTCTAGAAAAGGCAAAGCTATGGGTACAGAAAATACATCAGTGGGTCAGGGGTTGGGAAGAAGGGATGTTGATTAAAAGTACAGAATTTTTAGGGCAGTGAAACTATTTTGTGTGACTCTGTAATGGTGGATATGCCTCATTACACATTTGTCAAAACGTATAGGATGCAAAATACAAAACATGAACTCTAATACCAACTATAGGGCTTTTATGATAATGATGGGTCAATGCAAGTTCAACAAATTTCCCATTCTGATACAAGGTGTTGATCATAGGGGGAACATGGGAAAGGGCAGGAAGAGTTTTGGAACTCATTACTTTCTGCTCAGCTTTTCTGAAAGCCTGAAACTGCTTTTAAAAAATCTATTAATTTAAACAAAACCAATTATATCCTATATACTTAAACCCCTGAGGCAGCAGTGGCAGTCACTTTTTGGCAAACCTCAAGTACAAAACCCAGACATTCACATTTGTACCCCAGGCATCAAGCAGCATTGCAGATGTCCAGAACAGAGCACAGTAATCATTGGAATACAAGTCAATTTAGTTATGAGCATTCCACCATGTATTCTGAGACATGACCCATCCTAAAGGAATTACGAAGGTATGTTGAGATGAGGTTTCTTCTTCCTCTTCATTTTAGATAATTTTTCCAACATCTTTTTATTCCTCTTA
>PVIW01010161.1:0-45000 GCA_004026585.1 Noctilio leporinus
ATTGCATTCTTCATTTCCTCCTGGTTCTTACTGTTTTTTTTGTCCTTTATAATGCTTGCATAGTTCTCAGAAAGTTCCTTGAACTTTACCTGGAGTTGTTCGAAGTTTTCTTTGAGCTCGATGAGCTCATTAAGTTTCTCTATCACCATTATTTTGAATTCCCTGTCTGATAGGCTGCTTGCCTCTATTTCATTTTGCATTCTTCCTGGGGATTCCTCCTTTCCATTTGCTGAGGGTTTATTTCTTTGTCCCCCCATTTTAGGTGGCTCTTGTTTGTTTCTGCTTCTTAGATTGGTCTGCTTTGACTTACGGTCTTAGTGGTGTGACCTTCTGTGGTCTAGAGGTGCACTTTGTTTACTTCCTGGATCTGTGCATGAAATTATTATCTTTCATTTGGGGGTGGGGGACGCGGGAGGCGCTCCAACCGACGGAACCACCCGACCAATGCAGATCAAGGCTGGCAGTGAGAACTACCTGTATTTTTAGATAATTTCGAAATCCTCCGGAGTGTACACGCCCGCTCCCGTCTCTATCATTACTTTTTTTAACAGGTTTTCCATTCCTTGATTCTCTTCTCCTTCTGGTATCCCTATGATATGGAAATTATTGCATTTTATGTTGTCCTGCAGCTCTCTTAAAACCTCTTCATTCTTGTTCAGCCTTTTTTTCATTCTATTGCACTGTCTTGGTATATTTTTCTACATTGTCCTCCAGCTCACTGATTTGATCCTCTGTTTCCTCTAGCCTGCTGTTGATTCCTTCTACTGTGTTCTTCAATTCAGAAATTGTATTCTTCATTTCCTCCTGGCTCTTACTGATAGTTTCTATGTCCTTTTTAATGCTGGTGTAGTACTCAGTAAGTTCCTTGTAGCTTCCTTGGAGTTCTTTGTAGTTCCCCTGGAGTTGTTTGTAGTTATCTTTGAGCTGGCTGAGCTCATTGAGCTTCTCTATCACCATTATTTTGAATTCCATATCTGATAGTTTGCTTGCCTCTGTTTCATTTAGTGATCTTTCTGGGGATTCCTCCTTTCTTTTTGGTAATGGACTGTTTCTTTTCACCCCATTTTTAGGTTTCCTTGTAATCTAATCAGGCTGTGATCAGCTGCCAGGCTAAGGAACTGCTAGGCTGGAAGGATTTATATAGTTGTAATCCTATTGGTCTGTGATCCACCACCAGTCTCAGATGCAGTTTGGGGTGACAGACCGATTCAGTTGTAAATCAATAAATCAGCTACCAAACTCAGGCCCTGCTGGGCTAGACAGAGAGGTTCAATTGTAATCCAATGGATCAGCCACCAGCCCAGGTGCAGCTTGGTGGGACAGATTCAGGTATAAATCAATGAATCTGTGATCAGCCACCAGGTTCAGATGCCACTGGGCTAGATAGCAAGATCCACTTGTAATCCAATGAATCTATGTTCTGCCACCAGGCTCAGGAACTGCTGGGCTAGACAGCAAGGTTTAATTGTAATCCAATGAAACTGTGATTAGCCAGCAGGCTCGGGTGGCACTGGGCTTGACTGAAATATTCAATTGTAATCCAATGAATCTGTGATCAGCCGCCAGATGCTGGTGCCACTGGGTGGGACAAACCAATGAATCCATGATCAGCCATCAGTCTCACTTGCCGCTGTGTGGGAGGCAGGGCGGCTGTCTGACTGACCCAGCTGTAAGAGAGTTTGTAATCAGCCACCAGGCCCTGGCACTGCTGGACAAGAGATTTCTCTTCAGGTGCAAACTATTATACTTATGCTCAGACAGGGCAGGGCAGGAGAGGTTTATTTGAATTGTGATCAGGCGCCAGGCTCAGGCGCAGCTGGGCGGGGCAGATTGCTGCCAGTGGGCTGGGCTATGAGGACCCTCATACAGAAGCCACTAGGCGCAGCGCAGTCCGACTGATGAGTCAGCACCGGGATCCCCACAGCCAACTCCCCACTTCTCTCCTCCAAGCCACCACTGCAAACTCTACCCACGTGTCTCCAGTCCTCTCTGTCCTCCCTCCGTGAGAGCCCAGGGTAGGTGGGTGCCAATGTATTGTTCTGTGGTCACCCTAGTAGTTCTCTGTCTCCAGCGCTCTCTCATGCTAGTAAACTCCAGGGCTTTCTGCCCTTCTCAGCTGGACACTGCTCTGCTCTCCGCTGTGTTGCTGTAGCTGGGACACCCAGCTGGGGGACCAGATCCCACCCTTCTCAGGTGGAGCCCCCGGCTCCAGCCCTTCGGCTGCTGCCTCTGGTGGGGCTCCAGGCAGTCCTCTTGTGCTTCTGTGATTCCTACTAGTCATGTTGTGATGAAATGTCCTCTTCTGTTCTATCTGCGGTTATAAGACTTCTTTCTAGCTGGTGTTCTATTGGTAATTCAGCTGATTTTTTTCTCCAAAAAAGTAATTCCAGATGTGACCTGGGAGGAGATTGGTGTAGCTCCGCTTACTCCTCCGCCGTCTTGCTGGAACCTCAGGGAGAGTTTTAAATAATGGGGAACAAAGGGAAAAATAAAGAAAAATAAAAGGAAATATAAAATGTAAAACTGGGTCCATCAGATTAAACATCTGTCAAAATTTTGTCACCAAACAGCAAAAGACAATATAAAAGGAGATACATACTCTTGATGAGTCTCTAGATTTACTTTTATTATTATTTTAATCCATAAACTTCATTTCTTAAAGCAGCTTTAGACTAACAGAAAGAAAAGAAAAAAAAAACAGAAAGTACACAGTTCCAATAAACTCCTTTTCTCCAACCAGTTTTCTTTACCTTGCGGTGATGTGACACATTTGTTACAATTGATGAACCAATATTGATATAAATATATATTTTTTAAAGATTTTATTCATTATTATCAGAGAGAAGAGCAGGGAGGAAGGAAGAAAGGGAGAGAATCATCAATGAATGGTTGCCTTTCACCTGCCTCCAGCTACAGACCTGGCTGGAGACCTGGCTTGCAATCTGGTTATGGGCCCTGGCTGGGGAATCGAACCAGTGACACCTGGGTTAGCAGGCCAGTAGGCCAGCATCTATCCACTGAGCCGCCAGCCAGGGCTCAATATATTATTATTAATTAAAACCCATAGTTACATTAGGGTTAACTCTTTGTGTTGTACGGTCCTATGGGTTTTGCTAAATGCACACTTTCATGTATCCACTACTATCATGTCATACAATATCATACAGAATAGTTCATTGATCTAATAATAATCCCTGTGTTCCGCCTATTTGTTCCTGCTTCTCTCCCTGACCAACCCCGGCATCCAATATGTCTATAATTTTGCCTTTTTCTGAATGTCCTATAATTAAAATAATAAAGTATGTAGCCTTTAAGGACTTGTTTCTTTCCCTTAGTAATATGCACTTAATAGTTCTCCATGTCTTTTTGTGGCTTCCTATATCATTTCTATTTTTAGCTGAATAGTATTCCATTGTATGGAATACACTGTTAGTTTACCATTCATCTATTCAAGAGCATCTTGGTTTGCTTCTGATTTTTGGCAGTTATCAATGAAGCTGCTCTAAACATTTGTGTGTAGGTTTTTGTGTGACTTACCTAAGAACATAATTGCTAGATTATGTAAGACTATGTTTAGTTTAGTAAGAAACCGCCAACCTGCTTTCCAAGGTGACTACCAGTTTGCAGTCCCACATGAAATGGATGAGAGTTCCTATTGCTCTGCACCCTCACCAGCATTTGTCGGTGTTCTGGGTTTTAGCCATTTTGATAGGTATATGGTACTATTTCATTGCTGTTTTAAACATTTATTTATTTTTATTTTTTAAGATTGTATTCATTATTTTTAGACAGAGGGGCAGAGAGGGAGGAAGAAAGGGAGAGAAGCATCAATGTATGGTTGCCTTTCACCTGCCTCCAGCTGGGGACCTGGCTGAAGACCTGGTTATGTGCCCTGACTGGAAATTAAACCAGCGACTCTTGGACTCAGACCGGCCGGCACTCAATCCACTAAGCCACACCAGACAAGGCCCTATTTATTTTTTAGAGAGAGGGGATAGGAGGGAGAAAGAGAAACATCAATGTGTGGCTACCTCTTGCTTGCCCCCAACTGGGGACCTGACCCACAATCCAGGCATGTGCCCTGACTGAGAATCGAACCGACAACCTCTTGGTTTGCTGACTGGTGCTCAATCCACTGGGCTACACCAACCAAGACTCATTGCTGTTTTAATTTGTTTTTCTCTAATGATATATGCATATGATGGGGAGCATGGGTGAGGTGTCCAGTACTTATGCCCACTTTTTAATTGAATTATTTGTTTTCTTTAGACTATAAATTTCATACCCTTTTGAGATAATAATTTATCTATCTCTATTAAAATTTTAAATGCACATTCCCAATGATTCAGCAGTTCCACTTTTCATGTAATTTTATTTTTTAAAAGATTTTATTAATCATTTTTAGAGAGAGGGGAAGGCAGAGAGGGAGAGGAACAACAATGTATGGTTGCCTTTCACCTGCCTCCAGCCACGGACCTGGCTTGCAACCTCGTTATGTGCCCTGGATGGGAATTGAACCAGTGACCTTGGGGTTCTCAGGCCAGCGCCTATTCACTGCCAACAGCCAAGGTGGTTCCACTTTTTAGAACAGCTTGTATATAAGCACAAGGAGCTGTAATAACAAATCAATCTTGCCCTCAAATTTATGTCCACCTAATACCAAAGATTGCTTTGTAATTAGAAAGGAGGCCCATGAGCTCAAGGCAGTAGGTGGGTCAAATCTTCAACCTGGAATCTCCTTTCTTTCCTTATTTGCATTTGTTGCACTAGATTCAACACCTACACACTCTTCTTTAAGATCTACTGAGTAAGATCAAATGAGTATTTCTCCACAGATAGAGGTGTGAGAACAAAGCAGTAAGAGGTGTTTTCCTCCAGGGTACTCCTGGACTAAAGGGGGACGTTTGCCTATGCACATCAGAACCCAACCAAAAGTGAACAGGAGCTCAGTTGGTGAGAGCATTGCCCCAATATGCCAAGTTTTCAGGTTTAACACCCCACCCCCCTGTCAGGGCACATGCAAGAATCAATCAAGGAATGCATAAATAAGTGAAACAAATCGATGTTTCTCTCTAAAAATTCAATTAAAAAATTTAAGTAAACAGGAGTTTTCAGCCAAGAAAGAAAGGGTTTATTAGTTGAGGAAATGGTGCTAAGCAAGGAGTCATAGGTAAATTAGTACTCACAGACCTGGCTCCTCAATGACTGCCAGGGAATGGGTTCTACAGGGGAAAAATCATTAATCATGGTGGCCTAAGGAGTTGGAGTTGTGAGCTCTACAGATCGACTGGGGCCAGTGTAAGGAATAGTTGGTCATTGTGTCAGGTCCTGATGTTAGCCATGGCATTGTTCTGTCTGGTTTCATGAGGGTGTGGTCTGTAGGAACATTCTGGTTTAATGAGCCTGGAGCTGAAACACAACTGAAGTCAAGACTTTATCTTTAGTTTGACATCTGTTTCTATGGTCAACAGGCCTGAGGCTTAGTTCTCAAGACAGTTTGATGCTGACCAGAATCCGATGTTCTGAGGGCTTCAATGATTAAGGAAAGAAGTAGACAGACAGAAAGAAAAAACGGACATGTTAAAGAAACACTCCATTGCTCAACCCCAGTTTGTACTCTGATTTGACAGTAGTCTCAAAGGCCAGGTTCTGAGACATACAAGGAAATTAGTTTTGTTATTTATTTTTTAATGGCTTCAGAATTTTGCAATTTTCTCATTTCTGGACACTGACCCATGTTCTCAAGTTTTGTTTGTTTTAAAAAAATTATTTTTTACTTTAATTTTATTTTATTTTTGTACTACATGCTTCTGGTTCTGTTTTGCTTGTTTGTTTGTTTTCTTCATTAGTCTTCTGTATTGGGTGAGATCAAATGGTATTTGGCTTTCACTGGCTGGCTTATTTCACTAAGCATAATACTCTCCAGTTCCATCCATGTTGTTGCAAAAGGTAGGCATTTCTTCTTTCTTTCTGCTGTGTAGTATTCCATTGTGTAAATGTACCAAATTTTTTTTATTCATTCATCCACTGATGGGCACTTAGGCTTTTTCCAACACTTGGCTATTGCTATGAACATAGGGGTACATAGGTTCTTATGAATTGGTGTTTCAGGGTTCTTCAAGTATAATCCTAGCAGTGGAATTGCTGGGTCAAAAGGCAGTTCCATTTTTAGTTTTTTGAGGAAATTCCATACTGTTTTCCACAGTAGTGGCACCAGTCTACATTCCCACCAACAGTGCACCAGGGTTCCCTTTTCCCCACATCCTCACCAACACTTTTTATTTGTTGATTTGTTGATGATTGCCATTCTGACAGGTGTGAGGTGGTATCTTATTGTGGTTTTAGTTTGCATCTCTCTGATGGCTAGTAATGTTGAGCATTCCTTCATATGCCTATGGGCCCTTTTTATGTCCTCCTCAAAGAGTTATCTGTTCAGGTCCTTTGCCTAGTTTTTAATCGGGCTATCTGCCTCCTTGGTGTTGAGTCGCATAAGTTCTCTATGTATTTTTTAGATCAAACACTTGTCTGAGGTGTCATTGGCAAATATGCTTTCCCATACAGTTTTAATTTTGCTGATGTTTTCTTTAGCTGAACAGAAACTTTTCAGTTTGATGTAGTCCCATTTGTTTATTTGTCTCTTTATTTTCTTTGCCCTTAAAAAAGTTTCAGTGAAAATATTTCTGCATAGGATATCTGAAATTTTACTTCCTATGTTTTCCTTTAGGACTTTTATGGTGTCATGGCTTATGCTTAAGTCCTTTATCCATCTTGAGTTTATTCTGGTGTATGGTTAAGTTGATGGTCTAGTTTTTTTGTTTGTTTGTTGTTTTTATTTGTTTGTTTTGTTTTTTGCATGTCTCTGTTCTGCTCTCCCAATACCACTTGTTAAAGAGGCTATTTTCACTCCATTTTATGTTCCTTCCCCCTTTGTCAAATATTAATTGACCATAGAGTCCTGGGTTTATTTCTGGGCTCTCTATTCTGTTCCATTGATTTATATGTCTATTCTTATGCCAATACTAGATTGTTTTGATTACGGTGGCCTTGTAGTATAGTTTGATATCTGGTATTGTGATTCCTCCTACTTTGTTCTTCTTTCTCAAGATTTCAGTGGCTATTCGTGGTCATTTCAGCTCTATATAAATTTCTGAAGTATTTTAATTGGGATTGCATTGAACCTATAGATTGCTTTGGGTAATATGCACATTTTAATAATGTTCATTCTTCCCGTCCATGAACATGTTATATGCTTCCATTTATTTGTATCTTCCTTAATTTCTTTCTTCAGTGTTCTGTAGTTTTCTGAGTCTTTGACCTCCTTGGTTAAGTTTATTCCTAACTACTTTATTTTTCTTGTTGCTATGGTAAATGGGATTTGTTTTCTATCTCTGATGTTTCATTATTGATATACAAAAATGCTTTTGATCTCTGAATATTGACTTTATATCCAGCTATTTTGCTAAATTTGCTTATTGAGTTAAGTAGAGTAGGTTTTTGGTAGAGTCTATCAGGTTTTGTATGTACACTATCATGTTATCTGCAAATAATGAAAGTTTTACTTCCTCCTTTCCAATTTGGATACCTTTGATTCCTTTTTCTTATCTGATTGCTGTGGCTAGAACTTCCAAAATTATGTTGAGCAAAACTGGAGAGAGTAAACAGCTTCGTCTTATTCCTGATCTTAGGGGGAAAGCTTTTAGTTTTTGCCCATTGAGTATGATGTTGGCTTCAGGATTCTCATATATAGCCTTGATTGTGTTGAGGTATGCTCCCTCTATTCCCATTTTGCTGAGTTTTTATCATAAATAGTTGCTGTGCTTTATCAAGTGCTTTTTCAGCATCTATTGATATGATCATATGGTTTTTGTCTTTCATTTGGTTTATGTGGTGTGTTACATTTATTTTTTTAAAGATTTTATTCATTATTTTCAGAGAAATGGGCAGGAAAGGAGGAAGAAAAGGAGAGAAGCACCAATGTATGGTTGCCTTTCACCTACCTCCAGCTAAGGACCTGGCTAGAGACCTGGCTTGCAACCTGGTTATGTGCCCTGACTGGGGAATCAAACCTGCAACCTTTGGGTTCACAGGTCAGTACCTATCCACTGAGTCACCAGCCAGAGCTTTATTACATTTATTGATTTGCAAATGTTGTATCCTTCATCCCGAGGATGAATCCCACTTGATCATGGTGTATGAGCTTTTTAATGTCTTGCTGGATCCAATTGGCCAATCTTTTGTTGAGAATTTTAGCATCTATGTTCATCAGAGATATTGGCCTACAGTTTTCTTTCTTAGTTGTATCTTGACCTGGTTTTGGGATTAGAATAATTTTGGCCTCATAGAAAGAGTTTGGGAATCTTCCCTCTGCTTAGATTTTTTGGAATAGGTTGAGAAGGATAGGACTTAGTTCTTCTTTAAATGTTTGGTAAAATTCAACTGTGTAGCCATCCAGGGTGGGGCTATTGTGCATTGGGAGTTTTTTTTATTATTGCTTCAATTTTACTAGTTGTTATTGGTCTATTCAGGCTTTCTACTTCTTCTGGATTCAGTTTTGGTAGATTGTACATTTCCAGAAATTTGTCCATTTCATCCAAATTGTCAAATTTCTTGTCATGTAGTTGTTTTGTAGTAATTTCTTACAATCCTTTGTATTTCTGAGATATTGGTTGTGATTTTTCCTCTGTCATTTCTGCTTTTGTTTGTAAGTCTTGTTATTTTATTGTTACATGACATTTTATGTCCGAACAATATTACCTAAGGTGTTAATTCTCCTGACAGCTAAGACTTGGCTTCCAATAGCTTTGGACCTTCAAAGGATTTCAACTTTTCACCATCAAAGATATTGAAAGAAATGTAGTATGGTTTCTAGAGTTTTATTTCCCCCTCAAGAAAGGGTGTTTAGAAGTATGGCCAGACTCATACCTCATATACACAAAATCTGAAGCCAACTACCCTGAGAAAAAAGGTATCTAATGACTGAGAAGCTGTCTCAGAGAACCTCTTGGGAGATGCATGGAGGCAACAGAAAGTCAAAGAAAAGAAAGGAAGATTAGAAACCAGAAACAAATTTTTTTTAAATAGCTCTACAAGGATAAACTGGATTACTCAAGGACCTTATTCTCCTCAAATGACCTGGAGAGTCAGTTGAGCCTGTGGCAAGTCCGTGGGCATCCCCTGGTGGTCAGAAAAAGAATGGCCTCCGTGAAGGGGAAAGAGGGTTAGAATCCTTAAGGATGTTAAATTATCTAGAAAGGTGAAAGAGAACAAACAGACACGTCAGAAATGTCCCTAGCCAAACCTTTTGAGTATAAGGCAAGGCAAGACGTGGTGAAAGTGGGCTGCAGAGGAAGGACTAAGGAATCTCTGGTGGAGGGTGGGGGACAGCTGCCTCCCTTCCCTACTAGAACAACAGAGGTGAGTCTAGATGCTCGTAAATCAATTATAAATATAATAGAAGTTCATGTAATTAGTGGTGATTTAATTTTCTTTGGAAATTCCTTTAATGCTAATATAGTAATGGGATGAAGATAATGACATTATACAATTTTTTAAAAATAAAGTAACATAAGAGATCATCTCTCTAGACCTCCCATGCGAGGAAGAATGAGTCACAGGTTGGCTCTTTGAATAATTGACTGACTTTTGTTTCCTTAACTTCTCTCCCTTGATTGTCAGCCTGACTTCCTTTTACCCGCTACTCTTTTTCCTCCTTCCATCTTTCTTTTTCTCATTTTTTTCTGATAAATGCCATACATAAAGAGAATGACGAATAATGCTCAAATGAACATCTATATTCCCTCCCCTAGTATAAGCAATCCATGAAGCCATCCAGGGACCCCTCATTCTTCACACCCAGAGTTAGCCTGAATTTGGTATACGTATTGTTTTTGCATGATTTTGAACTTGCCATAAGTAGAATCATCTCATAAGTATTCTTTTTGTTGTTGCTTTCTCACCAAGCATTACTTTTAAGATTCTAATACCCACAAATCATAAATGTACATTAATTTTTTACTTTTAAATACAATTTTTAAAAAGATTTTATTCATTAGTTTTAGAGAGAAGGGCAGAGAGGGAGGAAGAAAGGGAGAGAAACATCAGTGTATGGTTGCCTTTCACCTGCCTCCGGCTATGGACCTGACTGGAGACCGGGCTTGTAACCTGGTTATGTGCCCTGACTAGCAATCGAACCAGTGATCTTTGGGTTTGCAGGCCAGCACCTATCTACTGAGCCATAGCCAGGGTCTAAATAAAATTTTGATACAAAAAATATCTGTAACATGTTATAAATTATCATAATAAATGACTCACTCATTACCCAACTCAAGTATTACAAGAAACTTGCACCTACATATTCTTCCCATCACAGTCCTCTCTGCTATAGACTGATTGTGCCCCCTGCCCATTCATATGTGAAGCCTTAACCCCCAAGCAACTGTATTTGTTAACTATATGGAGGGAATTAAGGTTAAAGTCCTTAAGGGATAGGCTCTAATCTGATTGGACTGGGTGTCCTTATGTGGCAAGGGAGTGAGACCCCAGAGGTCTCCAAGCAGGCACTAAGGGCCCTGAGGTCATAGCAGGGCAGCAGGAAGAGAGCTCTCACCAGAAACCAAATCAGCAGGCACCTTGCTCTTGGACTTCCAGCCTCTAGAACTATTGGAAAATACATTTTGGTAGTTAAGCCACCCAGTCTGTGGTATTTTGTTAGGGCAGCCCAATATAGACATTATTCTGAACACCTTAGTTTTTCTTCTCCCATAAAAATCATGTAATATTTCCCTACATATATATTTCTGCTTATTTTTGAGATTCACAAAACTGTATCATATCATATATAGTCTTCAGGATCTTTTTTTCACTCAACATTATGCTTTAAGATTCATACATGTTGCTTCCTGTAACTAGAGTTCATTTCTATTAATGGGTCATACCGCATGTAATCCATTCTCCTATCTGTTAATATATGGGTAATTTCTAGTGAATATTAAAAAATTATTTCTACCCTGGCTGGTGGCTCAGTGGATAAGATGCCAGCCTGAGAACCCAAAGGTCACTGGTTCGACTCCCAGCCAGGGCACGTAACCAGGTTGCAAGCCAGGTCTCCAGCCAGGTCCTCCAGCTGGAGGCAGATGAAAGGCAACCACACATTGATGTTTCTCTCCCTCTCTGCCTCTCTCCCTTCCCCTCTCTCTAAGAATAATAAATAAAATATTTTTTAAAACTAAACTAAAATAAAAATCTTTTAAAAAATACTATTATTTTAAAAATGATTTCTAGTGTTGCTTTTATGAACAGAGCTACTCTCAACATTTTGTACATGCCTCCTGCTGAGCAGTACTTTCTCTGGGTACAAGCCTAAGAGGGGCACTGCTGAGAAGTAGGGTATGTGAATCTTTACCTTTACTGGGTAGTGCTAAAATGTTTTCTAACTGATCAGCCCAATTTAGACTTCCACTAGCAGTGAATCTATGATTCACAGCCTCTCCAGCTTTTACTATTGAGTCAGTTTTCTTAATGTTTGTTTCCCTGGTTTTAATTGTGGCTTAATTTGCATTTCCCTGGTTACTGCGTTTGTATACATTTATTTGCCATTTGTGCTTCCTCTGTAAAATGTATGTTCCAGCCCTGGCTGGTGACTCAGTGGATTGGCGCCAGCCTGTGAACCCAAGGGTCAATGGTTCGAAGCCCAGCCAAGGCACATAACCAGATTGCAAGCCAGGTCTCCAGCCAGGTCCCCAGCTGGAGGCAGGTGAAAGACAACCATACATTGATGTTTCTCTCCCTTTCTTCCTCCCTCCCTTCCATTCTCTCTAGAAATAATGAATAAAGTCTTTTTTTTTTTTTAAATATGTTTCAGTCTTTCACCCATTTTTTATTTGGGTTGCTGGTGTTTTTCTGATTGATATGTGATACTTTCTTATATTTCCCGTATTTCTTTGGCATTATATATATTATTTTCTTCCAATTTGTGACTTGACTTTTCACTTTCTCATGGCATATTTTGAAGATCATAAATTCTTCATATAACTTATTATGATAAGTTCTTTTTTAAATTTTTAAAAAGATTTTATTTATTATTTTTAGAGAGGGGAAAGGAGAGGCAGAGAAAGAGGGCAACATCCATATATGGTTGCCTTTCACTTGCCTCCAGCTACGGACCTGGCTGGAGGCCTGGCTTGCAACCTGGTTATGTGCCCTGGCTGGGAATCGAACCAGTGACCTTTGGGTTCACAGGCTGGTGCCTTATCCAGTGTGCCACCAGCCAGGGCAATAAGTTCTTAATAGTAGAATTTTCCAATCTTTTCTTTATGGTTGGTGCTTAAGAAATTATTTCTTGCCCTGTATGTACAAAGATATTATTCTCAATTGCCTTCCAAAGGATTTGTGATTTTTCTCACTGAGATTTTAATGCTTTCAGAATAATTTTTGTGTGTGGTATGAAGAAATATAACTTTCTCCCATATGGGTGATTCTAGCACATCATTTATTGAACAGTCTTTCCTTTTCCCAATAGTCTGCACTGCTTAGTTATAAATCAGTTTTCCATACACTCATGGATCTATTTGTGAGTTAGCTATTCTGTTAGCTATTAGTCATTTTGTTTATTCCCACACTATCATCATACTGTATTAATTAAATGCCTTCAGCTATGACTGGTGTGGCATCATCCTGGAAGCAAGAGGTCACTGGTTCCATTCCTGGTCCAGGTACATGTCTAGGTTGTGGCTTCGGTTCAAAGATCGATGTTTCTCTCACTCTCTGTCTCCCTCCTGTCCTCTCTCTAAAAATAAACAAGTTATACTCTGGTTTCTCTTCAGATCATATATATCTTTCACCTTTTAAAAATAAATCAAATCTTTAAAAATAAATAACTAGATTCTCAGCTGGTCTGCCAAAGACCCCCTTGAACATCAGCCCTAATCCCCCGCACGGCCCCATTTTCCCTCCAACAAGATGAAAGAAACTATCACGAACCAAGAGAAGCTCGCCAAACTGCAGGCACAAGTGCGCATTGGTGGGAAAGGCACTGCTCGTAGAAAGAAGAAGGTGATTCACAGAACAGCTACAGCAGATGATAAAAAACTTCAGTTCTCCTTAAGTTAGGGGTAAATAATATCTCTGGTATTGAAGAGGTATGTTCACAAACCAAGGAACTGTGATCCACTTTAACAACCCTAAAGTTCAGGCATCTCTGGCAGCGAACACTTTCACCATCACAGGTGAGACAAAGCAGCTGACAGAAATGCTTCCCAGCATCTTAAACCAGCGTGGTGCAGACAGCCTGACTAGTTTAAGGAGATTAGCCGAAGCTCTGCCCAAACAATCTGTGGATGGAAAAGCACCACTTGCTACAGGAGAGGAGGAGGATGATGATGAAGTTCCAGATCTTGTGGAGAATTTTGATGAGGCTTCCAAGAATGAAGCAAACTGAATTGAGTCAACTTCTGAAGAAGATAACCTTGAAGACGTTACTGGGAGTGCTATTTTATATTATGACTGCTTTTTCAAATTTTGTTTATGGATCTGATAAAACCTAGATCTCTGATTTTTAAGCTATAGTCCCTTGGACACCGCAGCTCTTTTCAGTTTTTGCTTATGTACAAATCATTCTTTGCAGCTAATTAAGCTGAAGAGGCCTGGGAATAAAGTTTGAAACCAAGATTTTTTTTTTTCCTAATAAATAAATAAATAAATAAATAAACATCCCCATATCTGATAAAATGCAACACACACACCCTTTCCTTTTTGTTTTTGGCTATTTATAACTAATGTATAAAATGTAATGCTCTTATTACCATTAATTAGTTCTTTGTAGATATTCTGGAATTTTTATGCTCATAATCATATAATCCACAAATAGTAACTTCTGTTACAGCCTTTAAAATCCTTATAATTTTTAAATTACTTTTAAGACTTACTGAAGCAACTAAGATGCTGAGTACAATTTGAATACAGATGATGAAAACCGGGATCCTTGTTTTGGTCTTGATCTTAACTTCTAAATGATTCACCATTTACTTAATGGTTGCTGTAAATTTTAGCAGATACTCTTAACAAGTTAAAGAAGTTCCCTTCTAGTTCTGTTTTGCCAAAAGTGTGTTCTTATGAATAGAAGCTGAATTTTATAGAAGGCTTATTCTACCTCTATCAAGAGAATCAAATGCATTTACTTCTTTAAGTCTTAATGTGATAATCAGTCATTTTTCTAAAGTCAGCCTATTCTGGTCTTCCTAGAATAAACTGGGGTATATTATCTTTTTATATGCTTCTGTGTTTGGCCCACTAATGTAACAGGTATTGCTTTTCCTAAGTCCTGCCCACAGCTTTGTAAATAGCTCCTGTATTAAGCTCTCTTTGAATTATCCATTTTGAGTGTGCCATCTGTTTCCTGGCAGGTCCCTAACTGATACAATGTGTTTGATTAATGGGTATTAGTTTAGACTAGTTGGAGCATGAAGTGTGTGTGATGAAACAGTAAAACATCGTGTAGGAACAGGAGGCTGAGAGCAGATGGCAGAGAAGCTTGTCTTCCAGACCAGGGGGTCCTGCAGGGAGCGGGAAACTCAGAAGGTTTTAGACCAGGAATGACATGCTTTAAAAAAAAACTAATTTGGTAGCATGCAGAATGGTTTAGAAATTGGAGATGGGGAGATAGGTTAGGAATGATTGCAATTACTATTACAGGAAGATAATATTTTGTAACTATCAGATTGGCAAAGATTCAAAATTTGATAGCACAGTATGTGGATAAAGATATGGAGAAAGAGCCCTCTCAGGCTAGCGAAAGCAATTTGATAAGATCTAACAATTTTAGAAATATTCATAACCTATGGACCAAACAATTCCACTTCTAAGTACTTAACTTACAAATAATGTTACACACGTACTAAATAATTTACATGTATTTATTGTAGTATTTTTCTAATGCTTAAAGATTGTTAACAACCTACCTGTTCATCACAGACCAGTTAAATAAGTGTGGCACATTCCTTATAACAGAATACTAAACTGCAGTTAAAAGAGAGTGAGAGAACTATGTACTTATATGGGAAGATCTCCAATATACAGCAAGTCCTCTAATTAAGGTTGTTTCATTCATAGTCACTCATTGTAACTGCTGGGATGCTGTAGGAACTTAACTCTTGTTTATATCAATTAACCTATGGTAAAATTGGTTTCATTATCTGTCATTTTGCTTACAGTTGCAGAACCTGTTGAGAACATTAAGTGAGGACTTACTGTAATGTTAGTGACAAAGTCAAATGCCTAATTATATATAAAGTATGCTTTTATTTGGCTGGAAGGATAAAAGGCTATTTTGTACATAAGTTTGTAAATGCACAGGCCAGAAGAATGTACAAAGGAAACAGGTAAGCATAGTTCTCAGAAGAGAACTGAATGGCTGGGATCAAAGGAAGATTTACTTTTTATTCTAATATTTCTGTAACTGCATGAATTAGCTGTTTAAAAAAATGTAGGGACAGAGGGGAGTAAAAAGGGGATGGATGTAATACAACAATAAAATTAAATTTTAAAAATTTGTACTATCATCTTTTTTATTTTTTCATGGCCAATCTGTTATTTATTTAAGCCACCTCCTGCTATTAGCAGAGAGATGGAAGATTAGTATACTTGAGTTATCAGTCAATAGTAGGAAAGGTCAGCACAAGGTCCCATATGCTTTTCCGATCTTCGTGCAGAATAATGGTCCAAACCAGTGCTGTGGTCCCCATTGGGTAGTGGTCCAGGTTCTCTTTACCGAGAGAGAAACATCAATGTGTGAGAGGAACATCAATATGTGGCCTCTTGCACACACCCCAGCCGGGTAAGGCCCCACAACCCAGAGGCTGACCAGAAATCTAACCAGCAACCTGTTCTTTGCAAGACTCTCAACAAAGTCAGAGTTAACTTTAATGAAAATGTATGGTCATCACATTTACTGGTGTAATAGGCCCTCACTATAATGACTATCATTAGGTTTGCATAATAAAAACTTAATAAAATTGCATTAATCAATGCTTAAAATCAGGGGTGTGACTTCAACATAGGTTTGGTTTTGTTCTGGATTTTTATTTTTGGTTGTTTTTTGCTTTAAAAAATCCATTGCAGTTTAAGTTTAGGGAAAACATCGTAAGGCCTAACTTTCTGAAATGGCAGAAAGACTTGAAAGGACAAGGTAAATGGGCAAGGTCTGCTGAGGATACAACTGACATGATTTGGCATGACGAATCAGCCAGCTTAGGGGCCAAATGCAGAATGCAGACGTTTTGCTTGGCTTGTATAATGTTTTAAAAGTGCTTGAAGTCATCTGCCAAGTCATCTGGTCTCCAACTACCTGTTGACTTATTTTCAGCAGCCTTACTCATTGCCTTTACCTGGTTGGCCCCTGGTAAGCACTAAGTGCCTGGAAAGTCATCATTAAATGAAACATGGAACTTGGGAAGAAAAGAGGTGAAAATGGAGGCTCTAAGGATATATGGAATTCGAAAGGCACTGAGGCACTCAGTGGGCACTGGGCCCACTGAGGGTGGAGGCTGGGGATACAAACATAGGAATGTGCACATAGTTTAGAGTTGAGGTTCTAAAGAGATCAAATGCAAGGAGCTGAAAGACAAAATTTGGAGCATCTTTCATACTTACGGGCTATTAGTTACCAGAATCCCAGTGAAGTGAAAGAAGTTGTTATAAGAGAAACAGAATAGAGCAAGTCTATGGAGGTCAAGGAAACGGATAACTTCAAGGGTAAGGTAGTCAACTGCACCGTGGGTGAAAGGATAAGGAAAGAAGTGGGGAGAAAGCTATTAGATTTGATGCTTAGGCAGTTGATACCATCAAAGAGCCAGTTCAGCAGAGGGAAAATACTCCCACATAGAGGGAGTAGATGGAGGGGAAGAGCTTAGTCAAGGAACTAGTATAAATGACTCATGGACATAGAAAACATGGGGACTGACTGTGGGGGGGCAGGTAGGGTATATGGGACAGGGAGGAACAATGGGGGAAAATGAGACAAATGTAATATAACCACAATAAATTAGTTTAAAAAAAGGGGGGGAGTGGATATAGATGTAGGTGGACAAGCTACTCTTTTAAGGCGGTTGACAGCAAAGGGAAGGAGCTGGAACATCATTCAGTGATAATATAGGGTAGAGGACCTCAGGAGCTGGTATTTTGAAAAAGAAAAAGGCCAACAGAAAAGGAGCAAGGTCTACAAGACACAGTAGAGCACAACTGGAAGAAGTAACTCTGGGCAGTTACAGGCACACAATTCTGAACTTTAAGAAAATAGACCCAAAGGTCGCTGGTTCAATTCCCAGCCAGGGCACATAACCAGGTTGCTAGCCAAGTCTCCAGCCAGGTCTGTAGCTGGAGACAGGTGAAAGGCAACCACACATTGATGTCTCTCTCCCTTCCCCTCTCTCCAAGAATAAATCTTAAAAAAAAAAAGAAAAGAAAAGAAAAGAAAAGAAGCCCTAGCTGGTAGCACAGCGGATAAGGCGCTGGCCTGCAAACCCAAAGGTCGCAGGTTCGATTCCCCAGCCAGGGCACATAACCAGGTTGCGAACCAGGTCTCCAGCCAGGTCTGTGGCTGGAGCAGGTGAAAGGCAACCATATGTTGATGTCTCTCTCCCTCTCTGCCTCTCACCTTTTCCCTCTTTCTAAAAATAATGAAATAAAATCTTTTATAAAAAAAAAAAGAAAGAAAAAGAAAAATAGAAGTCTAGAAAAGCTGGCCTAAGTAATGTGATTCAGGCCATTCAGTAAAACAGGGCAGGCTTGCTAAACAGAAGGAAAGCTCAGTAAAGATTAGCAAGCACTAGCTAGTGTTCAAACTGCCATGATTTTGTAATTTAATTATCTATTACAAACTGCAGGTTTGCAAAAAGGTTCACAAGGCTCATCCTTTAGTTACCTTTCTTGTAAAATGGATCATTTCATATATATGAATTACAAGAGCATTCACAGCCACAAGCATGGTTTCTCCTGGAGTATACTTGCTGTTAAACTACTGGTCTTCAGGGGCAGCCTTAGGATACAGGTCACAATTTCTAATATGAAGATACGGTTGAGAATCCACTACAAAATGCTTCACTCTTTATCATCAGGATTATTTCTTCTAAGTAATTGTGCATGCTACAAGTTGTGAAACTGATTAGGATACTTTTTCAAGTCAGCTAATAGTTGAGGGGGAAAAACTTGGATTAACCTCTGGCTAAGGAATAGAGCTCAGCAGGTTACATTTTATTGGCCTCATTTCTGCCTCCAATTTGTGACTTTATCCTGTTCCTCGTCCTCATTTGTTTTTGTTATCTTCTTGCATTTCACATATACTACAACCACTTTAAATCCTTTTTTGGAACAAGGTAGAACATATAAATATTTAACAGTACATTAACA
This sequence comes from Noctilio leporinus, assembly GCA_004026585.1. Lineage (NCBI taxonomy): Eukaryota > Metazoa > Chordata > Mammalia > Chiroptera > Noctilionidae > Noctilio > Noctilio leporinus. The sequence goes on from PVIW01010161.1 coordinate 18,400, forward strand.
CATTGTTGATCACAATTTTGTAATTATTTTGGTTTTACAGTTGGGAAGACTCATGAACCTCCAGGGGCCCAAGCCAAAATTTTGGACCCAAAGAAGTCAATGACTACCTGGATTCCAGAAGCCCAAGCTAATACGTAGCTGACGACCAATACAAGAACCAATGCAAGTGCAAACAGGAGTTAACTGTACCCATCTGTTCATTAATACTTGTGGCAATTATTAAGTAAAAAGCAATTAGTTACAGGCCACCAGACCCAAAAAAGCTTTTTAAAAATCTCGTAACCCTCCACTTACTACTACTTGCAACATGGACGGACCTTGAGAATAATACACTAAGCAAAATGAGTCAGTTAGAAAAAGCTAAGAATCATGTGCTTCACTAACATGTGGGATATAAAACTGAAACTCATGGGACACAGACAAGAGTGTGATAGTGGAAAAAGGTGGGGGAGGTAGGGAAGGGGGTAGAAGCAGTTTAATACGAAGTTGATTTAACTTTGGGTGGTGGGCACACAGTGCAATTTACAGATCTTGTATCATAGAAATGTACATGAAACCTGTATGATCCTATTAACCAATGTCACCCCAATAAAGTTAAAAAATAAAATACATTTTTATAATATAAAAAATGAATAATCAACGGTAGTATATAGAGCAGAAAGCCAAATTTGTAACCATAGAGAATTACATCAAAATTCGTGAAAAAATTGACTGAGCTAGATCTTGTCTTGGGCCCTCTTCTTTTCAGCTATTAAATGTCATGTTACATATTATATTAACACCTCATGGTTGTATCTAACACCACTTAAATAAAATATTATATGTTTGCCTCAATTTTATGGTATGAAGAGATGTGCATAATTATGCCTGAGCGTGTTAAAAAAAAAAAAAAAAAGGCAATTTGCCCTTTTAAATTATTATGGATGCTTTTGTTTCGACTCAATTAACACTATTCAAAATCCCTATCTTGTAGTGGGTTAAAAAGTGGCCTCTGGAGCCAGGTAACTTTGTCTTAAATTCCAGTTCATCAACATGTATGACCTTGAATAACATACTTATGTTTCCTCACTTGAAAAATAGTGCTAACAGGACCTACCTTACAAGATTCTGAGGACCTAATAAGTGCATGTGAGCAAGGTACTTAGACCAGTGTCTGACATTTTAAATGCACAAAAAATTAGCAGATGTAATTATTTTGGTTTTACAGTTGGGAAGACTCATGAACCTCCAGGGGCCCAAGCCAAAATTTTGGACCCAAAGAAGTCAATGACTACCCGGATTCCAGAAGCCCAAGCTAATACGTAGCTGACGACCAAAGTGGAGGCTTTCAGAGAATCCTGCTGAGAAATACTTATGGAAGTGAAACCTTCAATTCAAAAGAATTTTGGTACTTTGCACAGGTTTGATACTGTAATTCCAAATTAACTGGCTCCTACTAGAGCCCTACTGAATTTATTTATTAAACAAGTATTTATTGAAGCCTGCTTTATCATGCAGTAGGTTTTCCATACCACAAACACAAAAATAACCAACACAGAACCACACTTTTCCCCTTATGGCTTCAAACTATCATAGCCAAATAATAGCTCCTAGGCACTACCAAAAGCAAAAATAATTTCAAGTTTATACCTGTCACGAATTTAATGGAAGTCACAAATAGGAGCCTATCAAAATTTCCATTCTTAAGTACTTAGAACATACATGTGTGACCACAATAAGTAAACTTTCGGGTCCCATTTGTTAGAGTCAGTCCCACATAGGAAAAAACTGGATAGGAGTGAAGAGTAGCAACTGCTTATTCCCACTGGATCATTCGCTCTTCTTGCGGAAGAATACTCCAGTTTGGCGAGGCCACATCCCGGGCCAGCCAGTTGAAATCGTCAACGTCGTTCCAGTTATTTTTGCTCCTATCTAAACCAGAGTCCTCGAAGTCTCTGTCGATCCCCGGGTAGCTCCATGTGTAAGGAGCGAACTGGATCCCACTGCAGTCTTCCACGATGGCCCTGCTGGTCACCTGCAGGAAGATGCGGGTGTCGGTCGTAGTGTGTACCCGGAGCTGCTGGCAGGCCACAGCCAGCACACACTCACTGCAGTCATCCAGAAACACAGAGGTGGACACCGGGCCGCAGAGCACCGTGCAGCTCCGTGCCTTGGTCAGCCGCAGGGTGTTGGGATTGCCGAACAGTTTGATCGTACAATCACTCAGTTCGGTCAAAAGGACATCTTGCTGGTGCAACTCCTCCGCTTTCTTCTCCAAGACTTGGGACTTCAGGTTGGAGAAGCCGCAGAGCCCGCTGAAATCGAAGCCGCCTTCCTCCTTCAAGGGAGGCGGAGAGACCAGAATGCTTTCCGTCGCAGAGGCCTCAGGAGCCGCATCTACTTTGGTGGCTGAAGCAGCCTCTTTCCTCCGGGTTTTGAAAGCAAAACGCTTCTTGGGCTGCAGCTGCTGGCGCCGGTCGGCCAGGGCCGTCTGTAGCCGTGCTAGCGCCTCTTGTCCCTGCCGTACGTCGTAGGCGGCCAGGAACAAAACCGAGTCGTTGAGAAGTTTCTGCAGCCCCTGGAGCCGAGTGGCAGCCTCCTCTAGTCGTTCGACGGCTTCCCCGCCTTCCAGAAGCTGTTCCACTGCTGCTCGCTCCCGAGCAAAGGCGGCAGCGAAAAAGTCGCTGTTTTCTTCCGCCACCTCCTGGTCCTGCCGTTTTTGCTTCCGTCTTTCCACCTCCAGTTGCCTCTCCTGTTCTCGTCTCTGAAGCCGCTCAGGCACCAGGCTCCGGTCCTGCTGAGACCTCCTATCCCCATTCCCCACCACAGCAGCAGAGCAATTAGCAGCCTCCATCTTGCCTGCACGCTTCTTTTCTCCTGCATTCCTTCCTCCCGGCCGGCCCTCCTCGAGGCTTCCCACCAACGCGTCCTTTGATTGGCCGGACATGATGACGTAAGAGACCAGCCTTATTTCCTTTGCCCATTGGTTCCTCCCCATCAGAAGGGTGGGGTGTGGGGGCAGGGCCGACTGACAAAGGGGGTGGAGAGACAAAGGTCCTAATGGATGGGTGGGGTGGGAGGCAGGCGGGGGAAGTTTTTTTCCTCTTAAAGGGGCAGGACTGATATCCGGGATTGTGGGGTGAGTTGCAGCAGCGGCAGCTGCACATGTGGGTTTGTTTATAAGAACAAGGTTAGAAACTCGCAGGCCTCCCCCTCCCCCCAGCTCCTCCCTACTACCCCTTTACAGGCCAGAGATCTGTTACTGGTGGGGGGAATGTGTGCGTGTGGTGGGTGGGGGGATAGGTAGTGTTGAGAAAGATGGAGGGGGAGGGAATATTGCACCGCCCGGCCCGTGCTGGAGGAAGCGGCAGCTGGAACAGCTGGCTAGGAAGCCTCTTGCTTCCCTCTGGTGTTTTTCTTTTCCACCATCCCTTACCCCAACCTATTCTGCTGCCCCAAAACCCTTATCCTAACCGCCCACCCTCCGCAGCCGCTGCAGTTTGCCGTGGCCTGAGGCTCCAGCGCAAGAAAGGCGAGGGGCACCTGGATGGGAGAGACAGGGTTCTTCATTGCAACCGGGTTCGGGGGAACCTTGGGGGAACCTAAAAACGGATGACCTTTATTTATTTATTTATTTATTTATTTGCCAATTGCGGTATTAGGCGAATCGGGGCGGGGCGGGGGGGGGTGAGATTCCACACCCCCTTCCTCTTCCTCCCACGTCCTCCTCCCCTTCGCTGTCTGTCACTCCCTTTGCATCTGAGCGCTCCAGGTCTCAGCGTGGTTAAGACCCTAGCTCCAGGCTCCGTGGCTCTCCCTGGGGCTGTGGGTCTTTAGTAAAGCGGAGGGGGGAAATGTTGCATTATTGCTAGAGGTGGTGGGAGGGATTTGTCACCGGAAGTGAATGAATCCTAGCCTACCATCAGGACCAGTCCGAGGTACGAGTGGGCAGCAAAGAGTCAGTATCGAAACCCAGGGCAGCGGGCTGTCCGGAACCTGGACAGTGCGGGAGCGCTAAAAGCGTGCTAGGTGCAGCCCAGCAGAGCTTCAGGGGCCTCTTTGACCCAACCCGACCCGACCCGACCTTCCAATCTAGGGTTTCACCCTATTCCCCCGCCTCCCCACACCTTCACACAGATTTCCCGGCCTTCGTCGTCTTTAATTGCGGTATTTAACTGCCCAAGAAACTGTCATTTGACATTTCACCAATATGCCTGCATTTTCATGCAGAGAAAGGAGAGGAGGAAAGAATTAAGACTTACCTCCAATTCTTAATGCCCCACTTTCCTCCTTTCCTTCCCAATTTAAAACAAAACAAAAACACAAAAATACCTGTATTTTTTCAATGAAAGCACAGGTCACCCGTTGGCAAATTTTGCATAAGGGTGGGAGGTGTCTTTGTGCACGTGTGCCCAATGGGAATGGGGGTGCTGGAAAATTCCTGTGCTTACGCTGGTATATACTATTGCTTTGTTTCATAGGCAAGATAGAGGAGGCTTTTTGGGTTTTGTTCGGTATGGTCCTAAGGCTGGTGAGTGAAATATGTATAGCTGGTTATGTTGTCTAAGTCATACAGAGGAAGGCAATAACTGCTTTGTTTTATGACGAGTGTATTTAAAACCGAGGAAGATTTAGAGGTTTATTTTGCTAGGGTGGGGAAGAACCTGACCTGACCTTCTTAAGTTTTTCAGCAATTTAATCTGTCACAAAAACTAAGAAAGTTTGTAGCTAAACAGGGTTTAATTGGACATGGTACAGCTTGGGGTCAAGCAACGTTTCTGTATTAGCCCTAGTGAATCTATGAGTGGTTGTTAGTGGTGTCTGTATCAGAAGGCAATTAAATGTCATTAAACTCTTTCAGGAATTTCATTGCTGCCCCACAACAGATTTTGGCATAGAGTCCAGTAGACTTCAAAGATTTCTGAATATTTTTAAATTGGCTAGTTCAAACTTTAATGGGAAAGAAACAGTGAAGGGCAAAAATGAACATCACCCAATTGACCCGGTGTGTTAGAGGCAGTTTCAAAGACTGATGTGAATTGAAGCCTGAGTGGGATTAACAGAGGTCAGTGGTCATCAAGAATCATTAGCTTGACAGTTTTGTATAGTCACCAGCACAACTGGTAGGTTAAGACATGGATTTAAAGCTGCATTTCTGAGTTCAAAAGCAGTAGAAAGGCTGTGAAACCTCTGGCTTTGCCAGACTGTACTTGTATTTTCTTTCTGACCTTTAAGGACAGTCAGTTCACTGTGTATCCTTGAAACAGATCCCAGCTCCACAGAGGTAAGGAGAGGTGATGTGCTACAACAGATATATGGCAAAGGGCAAGCAGCCATGAGTTCTGGATCCTCCTTTCAAAGATACCGTAAAAGGCTTGTGAATCAAAATACTGCTCTCTTTTAGACATCTTAAAAGGTGAAAGAATACTAAGACATTATAGACTTTAAAAATTACTTAACAAAAATTTAGGTACTTGGGGGTTCTATTAGTTGGATTTGCTTTTTATCTTTTTGAAAATTTCAAACATAGCAAAGTGGAGAGAAGCATGTCAGGTATACCCATCACCCGGTTTCAACCATTAACAACTGACAGTGTTCTGTCTTCTAAAACTGTAGCCTCTTCCCCATCCTACTTCACTCTGATTATTTTATAGCAAATCCCAGGCATTATGTTGTTTCATATTTTACAACCGATAAATATTTTAATATGTATCTCAAAAAAATTACGACTGCCTTTTAAAGATATAACCACACCCAGGCTGGTGTGCCTCAGTGGATTGGCGCCAGCCTACAAACCCAAGTGTTGCTGGTTCAATTCCCAGTCAGGGCACATAACCAGGTTGCAAGCCAAGTCCCCAGCTGGAGGCAAGGTGAAAGCCAACATTGATGTTTCTCTCCTTTTCTTCCTTCCTCCCTGCCCTTCTCTCTAAAAATAATGAAAAAACTCTTTAAAAATTAAAAGAGAGAGAGAGAGAGAGACATAACCACAATACTATCAACTATTACTACACTCCAAAAATATCATTGGAGTTCCAGTCTATATTCATATTTGATTATCCTATAATTTTCTTTATTTTATTTGATAAAGATCCAAACAAGTTCCATACAATTGTCTAATTAATGTGTCCCTTAAATCACTTTTAAAGCACCTCGCCCAGAATTGGCTTGTTGGGAAAAAAAAAAAAAAACTGGTCATTTATTCAGCAGTTTCCAATAGTCTGGATTTCGCTGGTTGCATCTTCCCACTGTGCTTGTTAGATTTTAAATATTTGTCATATGTATCTGATCTTTTAATGTCATAAAGTGAATGTTTATGTATTGCTATGCCACAGGGAATTCAAGAACTAAGTAGTAAAAGCATTTTACCATAATGAAACAGCCTTTAGGTAAGGCTATGCAGTGAAGAATAAGGTCCTTTGCTGTTCTGTGGAGTTTGTCAGGGACCAGTGCTGGTGAAAGCCACCAGCTGCACGGAGGTCCAATAAGACAGATCCAGGCGCTGTCTTGTTGCTAGACACCAAAAGGAGGTATCACCCCTAGTGGATATAAAGCATTCATTAAAGGGCTATATATTCCCACCTTGGTCACTGACTTTTCTAACACAAAGACAGTGAAAGATGACAGGTGCGGGGTTATATGTTGTTCTTGAAAAGGCTCCAAATTGGTGTGGAGAGCAGGACAGGAGTCCCTTCCCTTGACCTTTGCCCCTGGCACTCCACCTCTCCAACACCCTTAACTATCTGGAGTTTTTTCATCATTGTACACGTAAAGCCTAGCACAGAGACTGGAATTGTGTTACTTAATCTAACATCAGATTATTAAGCATTTACTGTGTCCAGTACGGAGCCAGGGAGTGCCTCAGACTGCCAAGGTGAATAAAGACACAGTCTCTATCCTTGAGGAGGCCTAATCTAGGCAAATAATTGCACCAACATGTGAAATTTTAACAGTGAAAACTGACAACTGTTACAAAAGAAAGAACAGAGAGTACCACTAGTGGGTGGTTTGACCTTGTTAGGGAGGTGAGTAAAAACTTCCCCAAGGGGCTGAAAGAATGAGAAGGGATTAAGAAAGAGAAGCTAATGAACACTGGAAATGTCTTAGATGGGAGGGCTGCTGGAGTCACTGGAACATTATGGAGAGCTGTGTCAGAGGAGTGTGGTGGGCAGGAGGCAGACTCCAGGGGTGGGAGTGGGGTAATGGAGCTGATGACAAATACTACTTTTTTTTAAATAAGATTTTCTTTTAACTGTTTTTCCTTTGTTTTTGTTTGTTTTTGTTTTGAGACGAGGGAAGGGAAGGAGCGAAACATCATCGGTTGCCTCCTACAACCTGGGACTCCGCAACCTAAGCATGTGTCCTGGCCCAGGAATCAGACCCATGACCTTATGGCTTATGGGACGATGCTCCAAACAACTGAGCCACACTGGCCAGGACAAACAAATAACTCTTTGGAGAAGTTTGACTGGGGAGGGGAAGGGAAAGAACTGGGGTGGGCCAGGTTGGGGTGGGAAGGGGGGGAAGAGGTGTTTTTGATTTTTACAGAAAGAAGACTTAAAGTTCAGAATATAAGGGTCCTGAAAAGGTTAGTGAATGGAGACCCACTCACTGTGGGTAGGAGGAGGAACAGCTTCTCTATTGCAGTGTTGTTTTAACTTTTTATTGTGAAAGTTTCCCAACATACCCAAACTTCTTTTTTCACCTCAACCCATAGTAACAATTGAATCATAATTGAAACAGAAGCTTTAAGAAACAATAAATTACTCTGCGCAGTAGATACTATTTCCTATTTGTTGCATTAAAAAATGGTGATCAAGCCCTGGCTGGTAGCACAGTGGGTAAGGTGCCGGCCTGCGAACCCAAAGGTCGCAGGTTCGATTCCCCAGCCAGGGCACATAACCAAGTTGCAAGCCAGGTCTCCAGTCAGATCTGTGGCTGGAGGCAGGTGAAAAGCAACCATACATTGATATTTCTCACCCTCTCTGCCTCTCTCCCTTTCCCTCTCTCTAAAAATAATGAAATCAAATCGTAAAAAAAAAAAAAAAAAAAATGGTGATCAAGACTCGCTAAATTAAACTGCAGTTTAAAATTTTGATATCAGCAGGAGAGGGTACAGCCTTAGGTAAATTTGTGTTTGGTTGTTGGCAGATGAATCTTATGGTTTCTGTGTTCTTAATAAAGTAGGCAGTGAGGTTCTTTACTGGTTGTGAGAAGAAAGGATTGGGGGGGTGTGTCTGAAAAGTGGGGGGAAGGTTCGAAAGCCCTGTGGGGTGAGGGAGAGTATTTTGCCCAGAGAAATGGGGCTCGGAGGTATGGATGTTCAGCAAATACTTGGAGAATGAATGAAGGAGTGAATGAGAACTTTCCAAGCAGGCAGTCTAGGCTGGGGACAGTTCAGGGGCAGGAAATGGAATTTGGGGCAGGCCAGAGGTGAGAAGCTGGTAGAAAGAGCCCAGCCCTCAGAAGCAGGAAATCCTGAGTCTGGAGTCTTGACGACTCTAGCCCCTCAGCACTGCCTCGCCTGTTCTTCACAGAGCAAAAGGACCCCCAGATGTGAACCTCACCTTGCCTCCCATCTCACTGTATCTTACCTTACCTGTGAAGTTCCTTCATCTCTTTGTCTTTCTCTTCTCACCCAAAGCCTGAGTTCCACTTCCTTCCCTCCCATTTCCTAGGACCTCCAGCCACCATTTGTTCTTTCTTTCATTGGGCTCTTTCATCTCTGTCCTCTTTGGCATTTTCTTTGGACTCTCCTCTTAGCAAGCAAGTTCCCTCAATTTAAAATAATACTCCCTTTGTCCTGGCAAGCAAATGCTCTAAGTTTCTTCCTTCTCTTAACAACTGACTTTTAATTGTATTTTTTTTTCTTTTTTTTTTAATTTTGAGGGGAAGATAATTAGGTTTATTTTCCCCTGAGTTTTATTGAGGTATAATTGACATGACATTGTGTGAGTTTAAGTTGTACCACATTATGATTTTCTGTATGTATATACTGTGAAATGATTAGCATGAGAAGTTAGCACACTCATCACCTCCCGTAGTTTCCTTTTTTGTTCATGTGGTAAGCCCTTTAAGATACACTCTCTTAGCAACTTTCAAGTGTGCAATACACTATTATTAAGTATAATCATCATGCTGTAAATTTCATCCCCCAAATTTATTCATCTTATGACACTTGTACCCTTTGGCAACCTTCAGCATTTCCCACCTTCCACTCCGTCCCCCCAGCAACCACTAATCTACTCTCTTTCTGTGACTTCCATTGTAACCACAGACCTTTAAAAATAGAAATCTACATTTGCTCTGTCCAGTTTCCCAATTATCATTCCCTCCTTAGCCCCTTGTCATCCAAGTTCCACCTCTGCCACTGTCTTTGAAACTGGAATTGCCCTGCCATTACCATTCCCTCCTAACTACCAAATCCATTGCCCTTCGTAGCTGTAAGCACTCAAGTCTCCCATCTCCAACCCAGCACAGCTCCCTGGTTCTGTCTTAGTTCTCAGTCTATCCTTGATCATTGCTCCTTGTCTCCTTTACCCACTTCTTTCTATCCTCCCCTTAAGTTTCCAGGAGGCCCAAAATCTATCCTGGTAGCTCTTTGCTTGTTACTCTCACCTTCTAGGACAAGCTTACCTTCTCCCAGAGCACCAAGTCCTCAACCTTAGGCTGATTGACTCTTGGACCTCTATCTCCTGCCTCCACCTCTCTCTGAGCCCAGACCTGAACTTCCAACACCTTTCTAGATGGTTCCATGTAATTATCTACTATCCAAAATTTAATATTTAAGATGGCTTGAAATGAAGTCCTTATAGCTCTGTACATGTTTCTGTTATTTATTGCTGTGTAATCCACACTTACCAGCTTGAAACAGCAATAATTTGTTATTTCTCATCATTCTAGGGGCTCAGCTGAGCCTGTAGCCCCTTGGACAGCCACACTGGCATGTCTGGGGCCTTGGTGCTGGCTGACAGCTGGTACCTCTCACTTGCTCTCAGTGTGGCCATCTCTCACATTTGGCCTCTTGGCACTCAGTAGTCAAGCTCAAGCTTCTTCACACGATGGCTGGCTTCCAGAGGCAGGGGGAGGGCAAAAGCAGACCCCAAGCCTATTAAGGCTCTGGCTGGAATTGGTAGTCTAAGCACATCACAAAGCCAGCCCCAATTCAAGAGGGGGAGGAACAGGCTTCACCTCTTAAAGAGATGGAAGGAATTGCTGGCAGCCATCTTTGCAGACGGTGCACCATGCTGTGTATACAGTTTTGCTACCTCTTTTATGGCATTTGCTATGTGCCAGGCAATGGCTGAGCATTCACATGTATTACCGCATTCAGTCTTCACAATACCTCTGAGATGCAGGTACTACTATCCCCATTAACAGATGAACTAAAGAGGTGAAGGGGACTTCCTTAGGACAGAGAGCTAGTAAGTCGTGGAGCTAGGATTTGAATGGAGGCAGCTTGGTTGCTGATCCCAAGCTTTTAACTCTGCCTGTCCAATTATGGTACCACACCTGATCATGCTCCTGATCCACATCCATAGTCTTCCAGTCAGGAAACCAGTCATCCACGGTGCCTCATTCTCCCTCAGTGGTCCACATGGTCTGCAAGTACAGTTACCTGTGTCTGTCTCTCATGTCTGGTTCCTCTCTTCATGCCTTGACCTCCCTCTTCATCTCTTCTACACGCCCATCTGGTCCCCTACCTTCGTGTTTCTCTGAATTCCCCCAGTCCTGCATGCCTCAGCAACTTATTGCCCCAAAGTTCAAGCTGATCATGTCACTTTACTTAAAACTTCTGCTGGCTCCCTACTGTCTAACACTGTTTAGGCTTCCTAGTGTGGCTGCCAGGCCCTTCACAGCCCAGTGAAGTACCCTGTGTGCTTCTCCAGCCCCACCTCCCACTATTGCTCTTACTCCAGCAGCACCATGCTCATTCACTTCTATTTGTTTGTGCTACGCTCATTCAATCAACACCAACAGCGCTAGGCACCTTGCCAGGTGATGGAGATGTATTGATGACCACAGAGACAGGGCTCCCGAGGAGCTTATAGGCTAAGTGAGGGATACAATTACAGGGTGGTGTAATAAGCTATATTGGGAGAGGTCTTAGTTGCTAATATCGCCAGGGGCATCAGGGCTGGTAGTTGGGGCGTCCTTGAGAAAATCTAAGCTGGATGCTAAAGAATGACTGAGAGCTAACCCAGTGAAGGGAGAAAGCAGAGTCTCTCATTCACTCATTTCTTTCTGCAAATATTCATGGAGCAGCAACTATGTATGCTCCAGGCACTGGTTTAGGTGCTGGAAATACTGCAGTGAACTAGACAGACAGAAGTCTCTGATTCATGGCCAGGAAGCAAGAGACAGAGTGTGTGCTGCAAACCTGGATTGAGAAAACAATGTGTTAAACCAGAGCAATGTCCTCAAATCCAAGGTCCTATTCTCAGAGATTCCTGGCTTCACATTAGTATCCTGGCCAGGGGGCGGGGTGCAGCACCCTGATGGCCAGGCCTCCCCCCAGAAATTCTGTCAGAATCTCTGAGAATAGGACCTTGGCATTGAATTTGTTAAAGCTGCCCAGGTAGTTCTAATGGGCAACCAGGGTGGTAAGCCACCATGTTAGAGGAACTGGAGCACATTCAAGCTGGAAGTGGAGGTCCGAGATGAGGTTACACAGGTGGGCAGAGGCCAGACCACCAAGGGTTTTATAGGTCCCTGTAAGGAAGTTTTGGTTTAATCTTGAAGGCACTGAGAACTGCTGAAGAATTTAAGCAGGATAATGACAGAATCAGATTCTTCCCCCTCCCCTTTTTCCCCTTTTAACGAAGGATTAGTCTGGATGCTGTGTGTGGAATGGATTCAAATGGATTGCAAGTAAACTGGTGTCCATTTGGAGGCTATTGCAGGAGCCAAGGAGAAATGTTGGTGGGCTACAGTGATGGGAGTGAGAATAGAGAAGGAAGGGGAAGTGTCTGAGATTTAGGAGACTAGGCGGGACTCAGTGATTAATCAGAAGTAAGGGATACAGGAGGGCAAAAAGTTACGGAAGGTTCTTCTTTGAGTAGCCAGTTTTGGTGCCTAAGACAGTGAGCCAGGAGGAACAGGGTTGGAGAGAGGCCGCTGGTGGGACCATTTGGGACCTATTGCTTGCTCCCTTTTTTCCTTGCCTGTGATCCTGTGCTTTATCTTCTCTACATCACTTGTCTCCTACAAGACCTGTTTTACACATCTCCTATTCAGGGAAGCCTTTCCGGATGCTTCCATTAGCTCTGGGTGAGTGTTTATCAGCTTTTGATGACAGTATATATGTATATACCTATTCTGCACTTGGGCTCCTCCATGTTTTTTATTCCACACTGTATGTTTGGCACAGTGCCTAGTAGGCTTGGGCCAGAAGCAAGATCTCTCCTAGGACAGTGATTAGAAGTGAATCAGGGGCTTCTGTCATTTCTAGCATAAGGGACAAAGAGGGAAAGAGTCCAGAACAGAAGGGAGGGTACCTGCTGAGCTGATCAGGAAAGAAGCCAAGTTAAAGAGGTGCCTAAGCTGTTGGCTCTACTATAGAGATATAGTCAGCTATCTAAATTGTCTTTTGAATATAGTTTCAAATTCCTTTCATGTCAAAGGCATGTCCCTTAAAACTGTTCTGTACCTCTTTTTTCTCTTATGTCTCCTCCTGCTAGTTAGCTATGGTAGTGGTAATAAGTGGACAGATCTGAGTTTAAAATCTGATGACTAGCTCTGTGACATCGGGCATGATACTTAACCCTCTGAGCTTAGTTTCAACAATGGTAAAGTGGGGATAAAATATATATATTCCTTCTAGGCCTTTTGTAATGTTAAATAATGTGTAGAAAAGTACCAAGTGTGAGGGGAAGACCTGGGGTAGACCCTCAACAATCGCCAGGTTTCTTTCTGCCTTCCAGTTGCAGACCCTTCACCCACTTGTGAGTACCCAAGTGAATGGTAGAGCCAGGCTTTGCTTTGTGTATCCTGATCTTCTCAGAAAGAGCCCTTTAATGATTCTCTTATGAACAGGTCTCTGGCCTTTCTACAGTTCTGGGGGAAAATTGGGCAGAACTGGCATGTAAATAGTACTGAAAAAACAAACAAACAAAACCCACAAAGAATCCTAGAAAGATTGAGCTGGGCAAGGCATTGGGGGATCTTCTGCTACCAGGACAAAAACTGGCTTATATTAAAAGGGAAAAAAGGATGTGGAGTGATTTTTTAAAAAGATTTTATTTACTTATTTTTAGAGAGAGGGGAATGGAGGGAGAAAGAGAGGGAGAGAGAAACATCAATATGTGATTGATTCTTGCACACCCCCAACCCGGGACCTGGCCTGCAGCCCAGGCACAAGCCCTGACTAGGAATCGAACCAGCCACCCCTTTGGTTCGAAGGCCAGCACTCAGTCCATTAGGCCGCACCAACCAGAGCAGGATGTGTAGTGATTTTTTTAAATGCTGCATGAGTCATTCAGTTTAAAGAACTGTATTGTGAGATTATATCCCTTTACTTTTCTCTCTTTTTAAAGTTTTTCTTTTATGAAAGCCTTTTATAATAAAAGATTTTATTTATTTATTTATTTTTGAAGAGCGGGGAAGGAAGGGAGAAAGAGAGAAACATCGATATATGAGAGGTACATGGATCCATTGCCTCTCACATGTCCCTAAATGAGGATCCAGCCAGCAACCCAGGCATGTGCCCTGACTGGGCATCAAAATGGCAATCTTCTGGTTCACAGGCTGGCGCCCAACCCACTGAGCCACACCAGCCAGAGATATGAAATCTTCAGTTATGGGAACCACTGATCTAATCTTGCCTCATGTAACAGATAAGGGAGCATAAAAACAGTAATATCTTATGTAATATTAATGGTATATGCAATATGTTCACAAAAACTAAATTTATTTAACCATAGTCTCCAGGAGGGCTCTGGCTATGTCTACTATTTTTATATCCCATAATCCCAGCATATGAAATCATGCCCAGCATAGAAGACTCACAGTAAATATCTGTTGAAGGAATAAATGAAATACTCAGCCCAGGCACTCTAGAATCCTAGTTTGTAACGATATTTAGCCAGTAAACCCCTTGAGGGGACCCTCTGTTCTCTGTTGCCCAGTAAGGCAAGTGTTCCATGAGTAATTGAGCCTGCATATGACACAGAGATCAGACAGGTCCAGGCAAAGGTAATCCAAGAACCTGATGATAGCTACCAGGCACCTCCCTTATGTTATCACATTTAATCTTTGTGCTAACCTTGCCAGGAGGGCGATTGTTTGAAGCAACAGCAATTTTAAGATTCTTTAAAAGACACAGCCAAATTTAAACTCCCAAACAGATGTTTTTGTTACAGGTCCTTTCTGCCTTAGTTTCTTTATTCCTCAGTGTAAGGGGAATAATGATGCACGGTTTTGAGATAACTTAAAAGCTTTTTTTAGAAGTGGTTGTTCATTAAGATCAGTGTTTTTAAAACATTCTGGAGGTTGAAAGTTAAATAAGGAGCCCTGGCTGGTGGCTCAGTGGATGGGCTCCAGCCTGTGAACCAAAAGGTCACTGGTTCAATTCCCAGCCAGGGCACGTAACCAGGTTGCAAGCCAGGCCTCCAGCCAGGTCCATAGCTGGAGGCAGTTGAAAGGCAACCACACTTTGATATTTCTCTCCCTCTCTGCCTCCCTCCCTTTCCTTCTCTCTAAAAATGATAAATAAAATCTTTAAAGAAAAGAAAAGAAAGTTAAATAAGAAGAAATAAATTATTTCTCTTTAACTCTTCTGCCTAATTTTAAGGTTTCTTCTTTAAGTAGGATTTCATTATTTGGTACGAGATGCCACCTCCCTGTGAAATAAACCACATAAATAAAATCTTTTCTTTTTTTTTAATAAAAAAAGGAAAGTCATCAAATTGAGGCCTTTCCACAAGTCTGGAAGGGAGAAGAAGAAAATTCAGGGATGGAACAGGGAATAATTGTCAGTGGACAAATTAGGACCAGCTTCTACTTCTACCTTCACATGTAAATGCTGACTCTTTTGAAAGAATTACAATAAAGTCACTGTGGGTTGACTCGCATGTAGTTCTTCTAAAACACTTAAATTGGTAACAGGAGGAGATGCTCCAGTAGTTAGTTGTTGACCTAAAGTTAGCATTCTGTAAAATACCTGAGTCATAATTACAACTGTAAGAAGCCAGGGAAAGAAGAAAAGGGGAGAGAAATGATTAGGATAGGAGAAATTGTGCCTCGCTTTGTATTTGAAAAGAAAGGCTGAGATTTATTCATTCATTGCTGTACCCTGCACATCACCCGGAGTATAACTCTTCTCTCCGAGCTCTGTACACCTGGAGGCCAGGTGGGCACCTCACCTGAACCGTTCTGACCATTGAAAGCTTGTCGGTGCCACCCCAGCTGACTGTAACTGATTCAGTGGACATGTGTTGAATGACTTCTACCTCCACACCAGCCAGGTGCCTTGAAAACAGTAAACCTCAAGAAATGTTGGTTTAATGTATTGATGTAAGATAATGTAACTGGTCCTGGGGGAGGGGGAGGTGTAGAAGTGAATGAAGTAGAATCCTGTTTCCTTGAGGCTCATGATCCTGGCATAGACATGGAAACAACTAACTCCTAGGTCAAGTCGGCTGCAGTGTGTGTTAGTTATAAAGGAGGGAGGAAGTTTTATGGAAGCACAAAGGATGGAGGGAAGGGGGCAAAAAGAGGAATGAGGGAGAGTGAGTGGGCAGGTGAGGTCCCAGAGGAAAGGAGTGCCAGGCAATGGGTCAAATATGAGCAGAGCTGGGAAGGCACTGATTGTATTTGAGGAGCTTGAAGGAACTCCTGGTCGCACGAGTGTAGTCAGAAGGAACGGAGGGGTGGGTGAAAGATGGAGCTGCAGCCATTCTGGAAGACCCTTGGACTTGTCCAAGGGTTTTTGAGCACAGTGAGGCATGGAACTGGTATTTTAGGAAGAGGAGTTAGAGAGAATGATTGCAGTTGGAGAGTGCTGTCAGGAGGCTGTTGCAGTGGTGCTTTGGATAAATGATAGGGCTTGATCAAGGACGGTGGAAATGAAATGAAGGTTAAGAATGATTTGTGCTCCAAAGCCAATCTGTGAATTTATAATGGCCATGAGCCTACCCAACCCCCAGGATGATTCGGTCAGCTGGCCAGAACACAACTTTTTAAACTGAAGTACGTTAATAACCAAAGGATTATTGGTGAAATGGAATTAAAGCCAAAGGAGTTGGGTGGTCTGAAGATATTTTACTCAATCTATAACATTTTTCGCATAGTAATAGTAATAAAGCTCAGTCTCTGGCGAGTTGCTACTCTTCTCCAGAGAGAGACTTGGCCTGCCACAGCAGGAGGAACTGCTCCGCGGGCCAGCGCTGGAAGGAGCTAGCTGGCGGCATATTGGTGTATTCCAGGATCTTTTGGTTGCAAGAACCGGAACTTGCTCAGAGATGAGCAAGTAAAATGGGGAATAAATTACAGAAAGGGAAATCTTCTAACCGAAACACTAGAGAGGCTGCCAGGCCCCATGCGGCTTACAAGATCATCAGGGCCTGCCAGAGGGGCACCGTGCCCCAGCGGATGAATACCGGTTAGGCGGGGAGGGTCATGTGCTCAGGCAGCTACACCAGGCGCTGAGGGTCATTCCTGGGGTGGAGTATGGGGTGCTCACCAGGGTGCCTCCTGATTGAGCATGCTTAGTCAAAAGTCCAACTGCAGGTGTCAAATAGGGGTGCACTGTCAGCACTCAGGGAGAGGGAGGACGGCAGTCATTATGGAAAAGTCCCAGGTGCTTAGTTGTCCTTTGGCAATGAGACTAGAGTGATGAGGGGCC
Organism: Noctilio leporinus; assembly: GCA_004026585.1. Lineage (NCBI taxonomy): Eukaryota > Metazoa > Chordata > Mammalia > Chiroptera > Noctilionidae > Noctilio > Noctilio leporinus. The sequence goes on from PVIW01010161.1 coordinate 35,219, forward strand.
AGCAGTCTGGTCTGGGGCAAGCCCTGGTCCTGGTACTTCTGCCGCCACCCGTAACCCCTACTGGTTTAACAGCCATAGTGCCTGTAGAGGCTGCAAGCAAGGTCCCACCTGAGAGAGACAGGGGACCCGTGTTCTGGTTGTGTCTGCCTCTAGCTCCTAGGGTTCCTCCAAAGGTGACCTCCTGGGTGCCCTTGGCCTCGCTCAGCCTCACTTTACCCCTAAAATGATGGTTGAAATTAAGGACCCTCCAGCCTCCTCTGTCTGAATGTTTTCAGAGAAAGACGACGCCATCCTTGTGCCCATGCCTGCAGGACACCCTAGACTGTCCAGAATTCGTCATCAGGAGCACCCCAGCTCCTAAAACACGCTCTTGGCAGTCCCCAGCAGGAAGACTTGGGCCTTTTTCAGGGCCTGTGAAAATTTGTAGGACCTGAAAAATTTACAAAAGGAAACTTACAGAATATAAACAAATGTTTAATTAAATGCTTCTATACATAATGTCAACTTTATGAAATGTTAGATTTGGTCTTTGTAAAAAAACGTCATGATTCTGAAAATAATTTCTAAATTAGTTTTCACACTTTGTGTGGGAGGACTACAGGGGAGTCAGCCAGTGGTGAAGCAGATGAGTTTCTGAGGGCTGAAGAATTCAAAAAGCAAAGTTACTTTTTTCAGGAAAAAAAAAAAAAAAAGTCTTTATATGAGACACAGGTGCACTTTACCTCTTATGAGGGCCTAAGTGTGTACCTTTTTACAGCAGCATGAACCGCTCAGGGCATTGTCTTTGTTGTTCCCTGAGCAGGATTCAGTTCACTTACAGGGGCTAGATTATGGAATCCTAAAACTTTTCTGGACTGTGAAAGTCCCTAGACCCAGGTTTCCATCCCCCACATCTCTCCTCTGCATCCTGCTCCCCTTCCTTTGATAAATATAATTCCATCAGCCAGCCTTACCCCATAACCTCCATGTATGGTGTGGCAACCATCTAAAAAAACAAAAATCATCAGGTACTTTGTCTTCCCCTCTTCCCTCATTCCACACCCAGTGAGTCTCTTCTTCTCCAGGACATACTGGCCTTTCTGCTCCCGTCCACTTGCAGGGTCCCATCAAAGGTGCCACAGAATGATGGCCTTGACTCCAGGCCTTTCCAGCCTTCTAGCTTGCTCCCCACCGCTGACTGCTGACCCAGTTTCCCAGGTACTAATACCAGAGAGAGAATCGCATTGGTCTTGGTTGAGTCAGGGGCCAGGGGCTTTTCCTTCCCTAATTAAGCTGAAGATGTGATATGACAGAGTCTTTGAAAAAACAAAATGGTAGTAAGCAATGGGTAACTAATACATTGTTGTTATTGTTTGACTCTTCTAGGCTTCATGCATAACTGAGTGATTAGTTGTCTATTGCTGTATAACGAAGTCCCCCAGAACGTAGCAGCTTGAAACAGCAAGTATTTGTTATATCACAGTTCCATGGGTCAGGAGCCCAGGAACAGCTTAGCTGGGTGTTTCTGTCTCCGGGTCTGTTTTGAGACTGTAGTCAAGCTGTCCCCTGAGGCTGCAGTCATCTGAAGACTGGTGTGGGAGATGACCTGGATCCAGGACAGGCAGTATGCCTTGATTCCTCACTGACTGATGGCTAGAGATCTATTTTTCCACATGTGGGTCTATCCTTAGACAGCGTCCTTATGACATGGCAGCTGCTACCCCTGCCCCCAGAGTGAGAGCTTCAGAGGAAGCACTTTAGATAGAAACTGAAGATTTCTTTACATATTAACCTCAGAAGTGACAGTCACATCTGCCCAATTTCATTGTTACAAAGACCAACCCTGGTACAGCGTGGGAAGGGGGTAAACAGCAGTGAGAATACCAAGAAGTGAGGTTCGTTGGGAGTCATCTTTTTTTTTTTTAAGATTTTATTTATTATTTTTCAGAGAGAGAGGAAGGGAGAGAGGCAGAAAGGGAGAAAGACATCAATGTATGGTTGCCTTTCACCTGCCTCCAGCTATGAACCTGGCTGGAGACCTGGCTTGCAACCTGGTTATGTGCCCTGGCTGGGAATCAAACCAGCGACCTTTGGGTTTGCAGGCTGGTGCCTTATCCACTGTGCCACCAGCAAGGCCTGGGAGACATCTTGAACACTAGTTACCATACTCAATCAACAAACATTTATTCTGTGCCTATTGTGTGCCAGGTGCCAGGAATTGAGAGCTATGTGATGTTTCTACTATTGTCCCATGAGCTTTCACCTCTGTCCACTCATCTTTCACACTGCCACACTTATCCTCTTGGAATTCAAATCTGTTCATAATAATCTCTTACTTAAGTGTCTTCAGTTGTCCTTTTGCCTAAATTAAAAAAAAGAAAAAATTTAATCCCAACAGTAAGAAATACATTTTATGTCACAAACCTCAGTACATACATACATATACAAACATATTTATAACAGGAACAAATTTCACAAAAGAGCTTACACTGTCACTACTTGCCATGTAGCCTGACAGTTTCTATTCTAGGCTATTTCACTTTTTTATGAAAGCTGGTCACAGTCTCATGAATTTCACAACCTATTACATTGTGACCTGCAGTGTGGAAAGCAGCCTAAAGAATCATCCACACCCCCTGCCATGAGCTATAAGCCCCATCTACCTGTCTACAGCTCCCCCTCATTTATATTTAACTCCCCCATACCCACCCACTCTCCTTAGAAGGTTCCTCTACCTAGAGCTCTCTCCCCTCTTCCCCAGTATTTGGAGGACTCTTATTCATCCTTTAAAAAACCCAGCTGTAGAGGGATTCCTCTTTCCCTTTCTCCTGGGTCAGAAATGCCTGCTTCCTCCTGTGGCCCCCAGAGCACTGCAGTGACACTTGAAGACTGACAGGCATCTGCTTCGAATCTGCTCCTAGGGCCAGCTCCCCCAAGCCCTCGATGTATTTTCATCGAATGGCTCCAAGTACGATTCTGAGGACATGGAGCAAATTAGCATCACACAAATGACGGTGCTGCAAGTGAGCGGTGCGCAGAGTTGGGGGGTGTTGCAGGCAGGTTTCCTGTCAAGGGAGCCACGTGCTGCAGAAAAAGGCGCCCTCCCCCTTCGGGCCGCAGTCTCGCCCTCCCATCCGTCCCAGGTACAATTCGCACCGGAACTTGCTGCCCGGGGTCAGGATCGCGGTTCACTTTAGCCGCGCAGGGTTCTTTCTGGTTTTTCTACTTTTTTCATTTGCTTTTGTTGATGGGGACAACCTAGTGAGAAATGGAGCTTTAGACAGTGCCGATAGAAAGGCCTCTATATCTGCACCCGCCCTGCGGGAGGGGGTTTCCTTTCTGAAGTGGTACGGAAGGAAGGTTTCTGAGGTTTTTGAGTATTTGCTTGTAAGTATCTTAAGGAAGAGATTTGTTTGCCCACAGTTGCACTCTTTTGGCGAGCTAGCAATCGACAAAATATTTTCTGGTGGTTTTGCCTCTCCGTGTTTTTCATTTTTGAGGAGAAAAAGAATCCCTGGTTAAATTGTTCTGAAATACAATGGGTGTTTTTGAAATTTGCTGTTAACTTAAGGGCTGAAGCCAGCGTGATTCCCAGGCCCAGCTGCCTCTTGGGGGTCGCTGACAGATTATGCTGTGAACCGTAACTGAAAAAAAAAAAATTAGACATGAGCAAAAGCTCTTAAATTATTCCTTCACCCATATTCTCATATTTGCATTTGTCAGTGGCTGTGTAAGTGCTCCAGGATTTGCTGACTTGGTTGTGGTGTGTGCATATTTTGGAGGGAGGTGAAGACAGACTGTAAACAGATAATTACTGCAGAGTGTGATAAATAGTATGATAGAGGTTTGTATCACATGCATAGGGGGGGAGTCATTTATTCACTTCAAGCAGTGTTTTTCAAATGAGGGTTACCCCATTAGTGGATCATGAAATCCATTTACAAGGTGGCTAACAGCATTTTTTTTTTTTTTTAAGATTTTTTTATTCATTATTTTCTGAGGGAAGGGCAGGGAAGAAGGAAAAAAGGGAGAGAAGCATCAAATATATGGCTGCCTTTCACCTGCGTCCAGCTACGGACCTGGCTTGGGACTTGGCAGGAGACCTGGTTTGCAACCTGGTTATGAGCCCTGACTGGGTAATCAAACCAGTGAGCTTTGGGTTTGCAGGCCGACGCCAATCCACTGAGCCACACCGGCCAGGGCTGTTAACAGCATTTTTAAAAGAGAGAGAGAATAGAATGAAATATATCAAGTTACATCCTCCATAGTAAGTTTATTTTTAAATTTTTATTTATTTTTAGAGAGAGAGGAAGGGAGGGGGAAAGAGAGGGTGACAAACATCCATGTGAGAGAGACACACCAATCACATTGATTGATCGCGGGCACCCCAACCAGGGACTGAACTTGCAACCTACATGCCCTGGCTTAGAATTGAACCAGCAACCTTTTGCTTTTTGAAACAATGCCTAGCCAACTGAGCACACCAGTCAAGGCCTCCATGGTAAGTTTAGATAGTGTTTTCCTAAGCCATTGTTTCATTTATATATTTATTGCATTGCAATGTGAAATATATTTCTTGGTAGTGAGCCTTAAACAAAGATGTTTGAAAGGCAGTGCTGCAAAGGATGAAAGGTACTTGAGCTGCAGAGGAGATGGCATTTGAGCTGGATGTTGGAGGATGGTGGACTTGCCCAAGAGAAACAAGGGCATTCCAGGCAGAGGACAAAGGATATGCCCAAATGTAGACCAGTTTGTTCAGGGGCAGGATATTTTCTGTGATTGGACCACAGGGTACTGGGGGAGGGGGGGAGAGGCTGGCGATGCCCCTGGGGAGGCAGGTGGAGCTAATTAATGGACCTTAAAAGTAGTATGTCTCAGCTGTCCTCAGGGATTCCATTTCCCTGGTGATGGGTTTGGTCTTGGGAATCTGTGTTTCTAATCTTCTTTGGGCAGGGAGGTGCTGACAGAGGTGTGACGCAACCAACTCCAGGTTTTAAAAAGGTAATTTAGATAGAAGATTGGTTAGGTGAAACTAAAATTGGGAGACCAGCAAGAGATGAGGATCTGAATTTAGGTGAAGGTGGTTGGTAGAAAAGAGAGACTTGGATTTCAGAGAGGTCTTGGAGGTGGGTTACATGGTTTAAAGCAGATGAGAAAATGGGAAGGAAATATAGACAATCCTAAAATAGCTAGGGGGTTGGTCTATGAACATAGAGACTATAGAGATCAAATTCCAGAGGGGAAATGATTATTTATTTGACTTCTGGTTTGTGCTCAGGGTGGAGCAAGAATAATTCATCAAGTGTCCACCAAGCCCCTTATGAACTATACCTTAAGAGTGTACATTTCCTTTGCTCTGATTTCTTATACCTGACTCATGTCAATCTAACAGACAAGGGACTGATGACGACACCCAACTGCTAGTTGGTCAGTATGATTTACAGTGAGGCAGATGTTATAAACCTTTTTGAGTACAAGAGTACTTGTAACTTTGCTTAGGGCATCATCACCTTTTACATTATCAGAGTACCTGGGAAGTGGAACTAGTAATTAAAAGATGTAGGAAAGCCCTGGCTGGTGTGGCTCAGTGTATCGAGTGCTGGCTTGCAAACCAAAAGGTTGCTGGTTCAATTCCCATTCAGGGCACTTGCCTGGGTTGCAGGCCAGGTCCCCAGTTGGGGGTGTGTGAGAGACAACCAATCAAAGTTTCTCTCCCTTTCTTTCTACCTCCCTCCTCCTCTCTCTAAAAATAAATAAATACAGTCTTTTTAGAAAAACATTTAGGAGCCCTGGCTGGTGGCTCAGTGGATAGATGCCGGCCTGCAAACCCAAAGGTCGCTGGTTCGATTCCCAGTCAGGGCACATAACCAAGTTGCAAGCCAGGTCTCCAGCCAGGTCCGTAGCTGGAGGCAGGTGAAAGGCAACCATACGTTGATGTTTCTCTCCCTTTCTTCCTCCCTCCCTGCCCCTCTCTCTAAAAATAATGAATAAAATCTAAAAAAGAAAAAAAAAAAAAAAAAAAAGATTTAGGAAAAGGAATTGTGTGGTCCAAGAAGTATTTCATGTGGACTCTTAAAATACCTGATTAAGTTTCCTGTACTCAAATAAGAATGTGGCTCTAGTGATTTTAGTGATCAAAATACTTATGGAGATTATACTTCTGTTTTTTCCTCCCTCAATGTTGATGCTATATCTTGGTGCCTATTTAGTACCTACTTATTTCTTTGCTTCAACTTGTATTTACATGTCATCTCTGAGGGGTGGTTCCTTGTTCAGATGTCTTACTTCTTGGTAGTTGCGTTTTCAGAAAGGACACTGACATTTATTGAGCAAGCCCTTTTACATGGGTACTCTGTCTCAGAGGCTGCCTTTCTCACCTGCTTCTGAGGGTGCTTTATAGGAGCACCTTGAAACCTGTGAGAACACTCTTCTGCTGCCTCTTCAGTGCACCATCCTCCAGCGCATGGAGTGGAAGGAACACTCTGTTTTGGGGCCTGGGAGCTGGTGAGTGACACCTCCCAGTGATGCCTTTTAACAGCCCTCCTAACCTAATGACTGTCCTCCCCCTCACATACTCTGTGGGGAAACAGGCTAGATGTGTAAGACAGCAAGGCCACTGGGAGTGCTGAATGCCTCTTTTTAAAAAAAACAGTTCTGCTTATACTCCTTATCCTTGTACTAGACACTTGTAGGAGTTAGGTTTTTATTTTGAAATCTGTCAAGGAAAATAACCAGCTTGAAATATGCCATGAGTAAATAGTCTTAGTATCTACAAAGATGATTTAAAGTGTTTATTCATCTAAAATTATCAACTAAAATAATAACGTAGGCCAAGTATTGAAAACATTTGTGATGACTCCAAATAAGTTGCTTGTTTAGTACTGCTTTGAAAACAAATCCATGTTATTTCTCATAATAGTATTAATCCCAACAATAATGGCAACTGTTGTTGAGTATTTATGTCAGGCACTAAAGCCAGGGTTTTATATACCTAATATCAGTTAACTGTTCCCCTATCAACTAGAGATGTAGGTATTGTTACTTTCACTTTATAGATGAGGAAACTGAGGTAAGGGAAGTAAAAAAAGTAGGCCAAGATCGCCTGGCTGAAAACTGGCAATGATAAAGCTCTAGCTGACGGAAGGTAGGGGAGAACTCTAAACCATAAGGCTATGTTGCCTGCGATTGTTGGGTAATGGCTTTACGTGGTTCAGAGAGGCTTACTGGCCTTAATATGGCAAAATAATACCATACTTAATAAATAATGTATAAACTGTTTCATGTACTCACAACTGGGAACCCACTTTTGCACACCCCAGTGTCTAGGTGTCTCAGTGCAGACACACTTATTCCTTGTATACTTATACATTTTGTGGATGGAGCTCTTTCTCTTTTATCATACACATATTGGTGTGAGCTAACTTCATACAAAGTACTCTACTAGACCCTTAGAGAATGGAAAGCCTTTGAGGAGCTTCCTATTCAAGAAGGACATAAGAGAGATATAGGAGGTTGAATCACATGAGTTTGCTACCAGGAACTTACATTGGAAGATTTCACGTGGTTCAGCCTGACCCACAACTAAAACAAGGTGCCATGATAACATTTTACATGCACTAGTTCCTGAATCCTTAAAATAACTTTCAAACCTGGGTACTATAATTATCCCCATTCTATAGACGAGGAAGTTGAAGCACTGAAGGGTGAAGTAATTTGCCCATAACCACACACCTGGTGTGTGACAAAGGTGGAATTTGAACCCAGGTCAATCTGAGTACAGAGCTAGTGCACTACAGTCCAGTACTTACCTAAGTTGCTCTAAAGGTACAAATAATGGTATGTACCTTATTAATGCATATTGAGAATTCTTACATTATTATTTCACAAACACTACATGGAGCACTTACTAACTCATCTGGTATATTTTGGGATTTCTGTGATCTGGACATATCAGGTCTAGCATTTGCATTCACTCCCACTGAGAATGGCCAACCAACGAGGGAAACATTTGGAGAAAGAACACACACACACACACACACACACACACACACACACACAAAGCATTTTCACTGTTAATTGTTATGTGGGCATTAGGCCTGTTTATTTGGAGGCCCAGACTCATGCTAGAACATTTCAACTATAATTACATCCCTTTTTATGTCTGTGTCCAGTTGTCTTCCTTTCTAGGTCACCTCCACAGATAGGAACCAACCAGTGACCATTAGATTGTATGTAATTAAACTGTAGGCAATAGAATTAAGAAGTTTTTTGTTTTGTGATATTAAGTGATATTAATTTGGGGAGTACCTGGTGAATCTGAAATTCTCTCCATTGCTGTCCCTGTATTTTGCAATCCCCCGAAGTTTAAAATTAGATTTGACAACTGGCATTCTCAAAGTAGGTGTTCACAAAGTAGAGGGTTGTCCCCTCTGCCTATACCACAGCAGTGAACCCTGTTTATAGTAAAAACAGCAAGGAGTTTTCAAGATCCTTTTCAGAGCTGGAAGAGAAGGTGAGTTTTAGAGTTAACCTGACCTGGGTTTCCAGCACCAGCCCTTACTAGAATGATGATCCCAAACAAATTACTACGACAGTGAGGAGCCTCATCTGCAAAATCAGGGTAAAGAAGCCTATTTTACATGATTTCATGAAGGTTCAGCCAATAATATATGCTTGTATATAAGTATATAGGAAGCATTTAGTAGGCCCTCAATAAATGTCAGTGCTCTTATATTTGGGCATTCTTTTAAAAGCCTGCAACATCCACACTCTTTATGGGTATATGAATTCACTTGTTTGGTGATCTTTCAAAGTCAGATCTGTGTTTCTTCGGGGTGTTGGCCAACGTGGAAGAATAGCTTTCTGAAAGCCATTAATATTTCATTGGAGCTGTGGAGCAACAGCTGTAAAACTTGCATGGTGGATCCTAATTGCAATGAATAATCCATAGGAGTCTTTTGAAATGTAATTCTTCAAAATGGGTATTATAATTAAATTCCAACCAATCCGAAGGCACTTTAAAACATGTTTAAAATTTTCCCAAGCCAATTAGAAAACTGGTCGGTCCAACTGTCAAGTGTAAGGAAATATGTTAATTTATGCAAAGACTACTGTTCCAGGAAGGCCTTGGCTATCTGTGAAACAGGAGTGAGAAAACACCTCGATGATACTATGTGATACAAAATCACTGAATAAATATATTTTTAAGGAATGTCTAAATACAACACATACGTTGTGAAGGAGCACTTTCCAAAACATGATATGGTCTGTTCTTTTTTTTAAAAAAAGATCTATCATGAGTATGACAACATTGTATGCTAACCTTGACATTTATTTTGTGGAATATAGCATAGTTACAGTATCCTTATATAAGCAAGGTGCGCTACCATTACCATTTTTGATATTAAGGGGATATAGAAACTAAACAATAATTTCATGTAACTTAAATCTAGGGATAATTTTATTTAGAACTCAATATCTGAGAAATACGGCTTTGAGCATTCTGTTTATCGCAGGACCCCATGGTTGTAAGCATTACAAACTAAAATAATTTTGGAACATTTCAAGGGTTCAGCTGTATATATTTTTTTAGTTCCAAATCACACACACAATTCATCCTTTATCTTTGGTGTTTTTTTAAACTCAAAGATGACAACAAAGTTACCCACTATATTTTCGTGAGCACTTACAGGAAAAATAAATTTAGTTGATCTAGATCACAAAGGCACCCTTTCCCAATCCACACTATCATAGTTAACATTTACATAAACACTCTCAATGTGCTAGGTGGTTTATGGAGACTC